>MU225863.1:5505317-5561449 GCA_018584345.1 Thuja plicata
CTGCTTGATTCAGGGTCATTGCATGAGACATCAATGCAATCAAACATTTCTTCAATAACAATATCTTTGCTGCTAGGTCTGGGTTCATCCTCAATCATAGGTGCATATTCATAGTATCTTTCTTGAATCATAAAATTCTCATCAGTTTTTACATAAGTGCTTTCAATTATCTTTTTCAATCTCAAATTGAAACATCTATATGATTTTCTTTTTGTAGAGTAACCAAGGAAAATACCTTCATCACTTCTAGCATCAAACTTACCAACACCATCATCTCTCTTGATGTACCACTTGTTGCCAAAGATTCTAAAATATTTTACTGTAGGTACACTTCCAAACCAAAGTTCATAGGGTGTTTTATCTGCACCTGGCCTCAATTGAGTTCTGTTGATAGTATAGACTATTGTGTTCACTGCATCTCTCCAGTAGGTGTGCACAACTTTTCCTTCAATCATCATAGTGCGCGCTGTATCTAGTATGATCATGTTCCTCCTTTCTACTATCCCATTCTGCTGAGGGGTTCTAGGTGATCTCAACTGTCTTTTAATACCATGTTCTTCACAATAATCATAAAACTGATTAGAGGTGAAATCTCCTCCTCTATATGATCTCAGACATTTCAGTTTCAATCCAGATTCATTCTCAACTTTAGCTTTGAATATTTTGAACTTCTCAAAGGCTTCAAACTTCTCCTTTAAGAATGCAACCCACATCATCCTAGAAAAATCATCAACAAACAAAATGAAATACCTTTCTCTGTAATATGATCTTGTTTGAGTAGGACCACACAAATCTGTATGCACTAGGTCCAATTTGTTCTCAGCTGAGTTCTTCTTGCTTGTGAAGGAACTCCTTACGTGCTTACCCATAACACATTCCCTGCATATAGTGTTAATAGGTCTTGTAATACTAGGAAGGTCTCTAACTGCCTTAACATTGCTGATCTTTACTATATTATCAAAATTGATATGACAAAGTCTCTTGTGCCATAACCAACTGTCATCCACCTTTGCAATGTTCAAAACAACTTACATCAGAATTGAGCTAAAAAACATTACCTTTTGTTTTGGAGCCTGATGCAATCATGTCTCCATCCTTGTTGTTAATGATGCACTTGTTTTCTTTGAACTCCAGATGATAACCTTTGTCAAGTAGCTATCCAACACTCAGCAAGTTATGATGTAATCCATGAACATATAGAACATCATTTGTCTTATTCTTTCCATCCAAAGTGATAGAACCTCTGCCTATGATAGGTTTAGGAGTGTTGTCTCCAAATATAACCATACCACCTTTGTATTTGTCCAAATGAACAAATCTATCTTTTTCACCTATCATATGATGGGAGCATCCACTATCAATGATCCAATCAATTTTGATGTCTGCTTTGGAAATTAGGGCTAGCTCTTGTTCTTCCTTTTCATCTGCAATGTCAATTTCCTCAAGCAACCTTTCCATGTCTCTAGGGGAAACAAATCCAATTTCATCTTCATCTAAATCTTCATCGGTTACACCTTCTTCAGCATGATAATATTCCTTCTTATATTTGGGTTTGTAATCAGATCTAAACTTCTTGACTCTTGTGGGACACTTAGATGCAAAGTGACCAATCTTGTTACATTAAAAACATTTGAATGGAAGTTGTCCTCCATATTTTCCTTTTCCTTTCTTTTCTCTTCTAGCAATCATAGCAATTATTTCTTCAAGTTCTTCATCAAATTCTTCTTTCTCATTATGACTGGAGATGTGTAAGGATTTCTTACTATGGATTGAGGCTTTGAAAGCTATTTCAATTTTAGGTTCAGTCTTTAATGTTGATATCTCAAATGTAGAGATTTTTCTGATCAAGGTCTCTCTCTTGAAATCTTGTGAGAATTGCATGGTTTCCTCTAGAATACTGATCTTGTTTTCATAGTCTGATGTCAAATTAGTTAGCAACTTGTCCATTATATCTTCTTTTGATATTTCACTACCATTGTTTTTGATTCCAGATACTGCTTCATTTATCTTTTGATTGTAAGCTCTAATGTTCTCTTCAGGTAACATCTCAAGACTATTGTATTTCTTCTTCCATGTCTTCCTATGTGAATTCTTTTCTTGAACATCTCCTTCAAACATATCTTCTAAATACTTCCATATGGTATATGCTTTGTCAATTTTCTTGATCTCAAAATATTCACTGTCAAATAAGGTGTTGATTAGGGCTTCTTTAGCAATTGAATTATGTGTAAATATATCCTTTTGTCTATTAGTAGCATCATCCTTTGCAAGATCTTTCAGAGATGGAATTACAACCTCTTGTGTGGCAATTTCAAAGATCTCAAAGACAACACATTGTAGATGTGTTATCATTTTGTTTTTCCAATCCAGATAATTTTCTCCATCAAAATTAGGGCTTTCTTTTCTGAAGTAAGACATCTTATCTACCTTAAGTTGTTAGGCTTCTTCTCCAAGGCACTTGGCTCTGATACCAATTGTTAGAATAGTCCCAAAGGATAACTAAGAGGGGGAGGGGTGAATCAGTTATCAATAACTTCAAATATTTTTACTTCTTTAATTTTAGAATACAACAAAGTAAATGCTTAATCAGATAACACAGTACTCAACACATAATTTGATTTTGGGGAAACCAAATGGTAAAAACCCCACTGGGAATTAGCACCCACAATAAGCTATACTTGTTTGTAGTAATCCCTGTTAGAAGATATTTCAACCCTGTTGGGAGTTGTACATTACAATGCAATAAGTTTAGTGACCTGGTTAAGGGTCGGACCCTGTTAGGAGTCTTTTACAAATAACCCTATTAGGGGTGGTGGACTCATTGTCCAAAATCTCACTTCTTGATGGTGAAGGCTACAACCTTCTGAATAACATATATGCACTATATCTGATGATGAACTATAGAGTAGACTTGCTGTCTTGATCAATTCCAATGTATTGCAATCTTTTACTTCTTCTTCACATAGACTCTTGATGAATGAACCAACTCTGATAATCTTCTCTGTACATCTTTCTTATCGTTTTCATATCATTCACACTTAGCATGTCACCTTTGAATTTCTATAAGTACCTTCATCAAAGTATGAGATCATGGGACCTATAAGACAACTCTTTATAACATCCTTGTCAGCTCTACTAAGCACACAAGAATTATTACAACCGCGCAAGTATAAACCAAATAGCCGTGACGCTTCACTAAGTCGGCCTCACCAATTTAACTATAACTTTGCAATCTTCTTGAAACACGTTTGGAACCTTTGGATTAATATCATGAAATCATAACTAATCATGAATATACACACACATATATAGAAGATAGGCACAACTCAAGAAACACATGATATACATCGGCCCTAAACCATTACACTTCTAGAACTGTAACTGCCAATAACAGAATTACATAACTTTACTGAAACATCATATTTGGGTTTGCGTGTATGAACATAGCATAATAAACATGTCAACAACATGTATCTATCCACGCAAGTCTTCATATCATCATTCAGATAAGTACATACATAATTACTACTGTGTATTATATGTTGTCATCAATGACAAACATACAATCAATCAACTGCTCAAAATCAAATCTCCAACACAGAGTCTCCCATGTGAGGAGGGAAATACATGGGGCTCTTGATACCCATGATGCCAAGAATGGCCTATGGGCATGTGGGGGGCATAAGGATGATTTTATTTATGACTTCATCTTGTGTAGAAGGTCATTCAAAGTCCATGTGTAGCTTGTGAGTTTATTTGTATACTTAGGCTTCTCATCCTGTGACTATCTACCACCACCCCTATTTTTAAGAAGGCCTCTTGGAGACCTTCTCACTGTCTTTCTATGTATGGTAAGTTTTCCTATGTTTGTGAATATTTATGTTTTTTGTGAGATTATGAGTTCCTATTTGTTACCTGTTCCATTGTAGATCCCCTAGCATAGGGGTGGTCTTGTAAAGGCCTAGGTTGGGAGTTGAACCTCCATGGACAACCTCATTTTGAAAGGTTTCATAGCTGGTTGTCAAGAGCTTGTAAGTATTTATACTCAAAGTTTGGAATCAGGGATTCCAATGTAACCATGAGATGCCATGAGATTTTAATTATTATTATATTGTGAATTTGGAGATCATCATTGTACCTTGTATTAAAATTGGAATTAAGTTGTATTTATATTGTAAAATGGAGGATTAAATGTTTATGTAATCTAGATTTTATTATGTTAATGGAAGGAAGGTTTTAGAATTCATACTTATATTTCAAAAACATTTGTTGGTGTGTTTTTGCCCAACTTTCAGGCATGGAATTTTGGGATCAGAGCCATGTTAACATCATTGGGAACTAACCCACTACATAATCACTAAATTTTTTCCTTGTATGTGTAGGATGCTTCCTGTCACTTGACAAGCCCATAGACAAGGGCGTGGTTGGAAACATACCACCGCAGCTTGTGAGGAGGTACAATCTGAGGTAGAGGATCACGCAGGGGATCATGTTCCACCCACTGAACTACCTCCTGATACAAATGCAACATTACTTTAGGCCTTTCAGAATTTGGTCAGACTCATACTGGACCATATGCCTATAGTGATACAATAGAATGAAAAACAGAATTTGGAAGGACATGAGTCCTCCACGAGAGAGCAAAGTAGGAGCCCACCTCCTATGTTTGGTGAGAGTTGGGCTGAGAAGGAAGTTGGGTCCGTTGGAGGACCAAGGATTGTACCTAGAATAGAGACCCAAAGGTTAGAAAGACAACCCCCTAACATTGGGGATCAGATTATGGAGTTGATGTGGCTCAAACCACCTCCATTCTTAGGAGGTACAGATGGGACAGGTGTAGAGTCTCAGCTTCTAAGCCTTGAGAGGTGCTTTGGGTTGCGTAACTATGGTAGCTACCTTAGAGCATATTTTTCTATTCTCCTTCTTAGACACCAATCCTCCACTTCATGGAGACATGAGGAATACAAGGGACACTTAGTCATTAACACTCTTACTTGGGATACTTTCCTTGTGCTTTTGAAATCCATATATGTCTCAAAATAGTTTAGGAAGTATCGTATAGACGAGTTCCATGATCTCTAGAAAAGGGGACTCTCAGTGGTCCAATATGAGGGTAGGTTTATTGATCTCCTCCCTTATGTGGAGTACATGGGGGACGAGAAGCTACAAGTTAACTAGTTTATCAAGGATTTGAATCCCACAATATTAGATAGGGTACGCATGGTAGCTTTGAGAGACTTAAGGTTCATGGTGGACAGAGCTTTGGTTGCTGAAGAGATAGTTAGAGTTCCATAGGATGCCAGGGATAGGTCTCATAATCATAATCCCACACCCCAAGCCTCAGGATATTGGAAACCCCCATGGAAGAGGAATCAAAGGTACTCTTCAGGGTCATTTAGGACCCCATAGCCACAACAATCTCAGTAAAGCCAATGGCAGAGGCCACCACAAGTACAACAGTGTTCTAAGCCTAGGCAGAGGAAAACACAAGGTCCTAGGAAGGACTAGAGATCACGGGCACCTTATACATCTCTAACACTAACTTAGTAGCTCACTAGGGGGGTTTATAGTGCATCTTCTAAGCCCATAGGTTCACAATACTCCAGACCTCAGGGCATTCAGGTTCAGGCATGTTGAACATGTTACACTTGTGGTGCCATGGGGCACATAGCTAGAGAGTGTCCCGAGGGTGGTAATCATGCAGAAGTGTCAGAACCGATAGTTAGGGATAGGGGAAAGTCCCACATAGTATTTGTAGTGGTGGATAACTACAAGGCAGAGTACCAATATACCATCATTGAGGCCTCAGGTAAGATCATAGGTAGTGATGTTTCTATTTTATTTGATATAGGAGCTACCGACTCCTTTGTTTCTCCATTAATTGTGGAGCATTATAGGCTAGTGGCAGCTAGACAAGAGGTTAGATGGGAAGTAGAGTTAGCCTTAGGAAATAGAGTTTTCATTACTTTAATGGTTAGATATTGTCCGATCTAGATTGGTGGCATAACCACCATAGAATATCTCAGAGTTATGCCTCTTGGACCTTACGATCTAGTTCTTGGCATGGATTGGCTAAGTGCCCAGAAGGCCAAGCTAGATTATCGCAAGAAGGAGATCGAATGTTTGGATGATGATGGTACAGATACAGTGATTTGAGGAATCCATAGACATGTATCCCTCCATGTGATTTTTGCTATGCAGCTTAAGTGGTGCATGTGGAAGAGATGCCAGTTGTATGCTATCACCATCAGCAATAGGGAAGAAGAGGTAGAGAAGGAAAATTCTCTTGATGACTTCCCCATCCTTTAGGAATTTGTAGATGTGTTTCCTTTAGAGCTGCTTGGTATGCCTCCTTGTACAACAGTTATTTTCAAATAGATCTCATACTAGGAGAAGAACCAGTTTCTAGAGCACCTTATAGGATGACAACTAATGAGCTTAATGAGCTTGAGATATAGCTTGAGGAAATGTTAGAGAAAGGACATATTTTTCCTAGTGTTTTTCCTTGGGCTGCACCAGTTATATTCATGAATAAGAAAGATAGATCTCTTAGGTTGTGTATGGACTACCGACATTTGAATAAAGTAACCATCAAGAATCAGTATCCACTTCCTAGGATTGATGGCATGTTTGATCAGCTATAGGGTGCCTGAGTATTCTCAAAGATAGACCTCAATTTGGGATACCATCAGTTGAGGATCATGGATAGTGATATTCACAAGACTACATTCTCCACTAGATATGGCCACTACAATTTCACTGTGGTTCCATTCGGTCTTATGAATTCTCTAGCTGTATTCATGAGTCTTGTGAATGGAGTATTTCATACCTTAAAAATTTTGTATTTGTGTTTCTTGATGGCATCTTAATATATTCCAAGGATGAGAAAGAGCATGAGGAACACCTAAGATAGGTCTTGTAGTTTCTTAGGGACAATCAATTATATGGAAGCTTGCCGAAGTGTGTTTTCTTCATAGCATAGGTCAAGTATCTAGGCCATGTTGTTTCAGGTGATGGGATCTCAGTAGACCCATCAAAGATCAATGCCATTATGGATTGGCCAACACCTACCACTATGACTGAGGTTAGGAGTTTCATGGGATTAGGTGGTTACTACCGATGGTTTGTTGATTGTTTCTCTCAAGTAGCGCACCCCATCACTTCTCTTAAGTGAAAGGGAAAGAAGTTTGAGTGGACTGAGAAATGTGATAGGGATTTTTAGGAGCTCAAGAGAGAACTTACCATTTTAGTCAGTCTTGTTGTGCCAGAGCCATCAACAAAATTTATGGTTTGCACAGATGCTTCTTTGGATGGTTTAGGAGCAGTTCTTATGCAAGGTGGGTGAGCTATATCCTACGAATCTAGGAAACTAAAGAATAATGAGCTTAACTACCCTACCCATTACCTTGAGCTCGCAGTAGTGGTGCATTCTCTAGTAATATGGTGACACTTTCTTTTAGGGAATCAATTTGAGCTTCATTAAGACCATCAGAGTCTTCGGTACATCTTCACTCAGCAAAACCTTAATGCTCGACAAAGGAGATGGATGCAGTTCTTATGTGAATATGATTTTTATGTCCATTACATCAAGGGGAAAGAGAATGTAATCGTAAATGCCTTGAGTATGAGACAACATGTGCTTTGTTCTAAGTCCATTGGCACAGATTTGAGAGATCACTTACATGAGGATGAGATGTATGAAAAATTTTGTGAGTTGATTCGATCTCAGAGACTCCTTGAGGGGAATTTTTCAGAGTATACTTTGGAGTGTGATGGACTATTATGTCATAGAGAACATATATATATACCTTCTTCCAGAGGGTTGTGTAAGTTTGTGATTATAGAGGCTCATAGAACCCCGTATGTAGCACATCTCAGAGTTAAGAAGATGCATGCCAGTTTGAGATAGTTATACCATTGGCCCGACATGAGATTGCATATTGTTGAGATGGTAGCTAGATGCCTATTATTCTAGAGGGTGAAATTAGAACACCATCATCTAGGTGGTCTTCTTCAACCTTATGAGATACCAGTGTGGAAATGGGACACCATTTCTATGAACTTCATAGTAGGTCTTCCTATGTCTTCTCATCGTCATGATGCCATCATGGTGAGAGTCAACAAGTTGAACAAGGTGGCTCATTTTTCACCTATGAAAACTACCTTTACCACACCAGTAGTGGAACAGATGTTCTTGCGAGATATAGTCAGAATTCATGGTGTACCTCGTAAGATCATCTTGAATAGAGATTCTCTCTTTACTTCATCCTTTTGGAGAGAACTTCAGGAAACTATTGACACTAGACTCAATTTCAATACAGCTTATCACCCTGATACATATGGACAAACTGAAAGGGTCAATCAAGTGCTAGAGTACATGTTACACATGTACGTCATGGACCATTAGACCCAGTGGGAGGAATACCTACACGTAGTGGAATTTGCCTATAAAAATGGGCACCAGAAATCCTTAAGTATGCCTCCCTACCAGGCTCTTTATGGTAAGCCATGCAAGAACCCACTCAGTTGGGATAGGATCAAGGATAGAGTCTCCATTGGACCTGAGCTAGTCAGAGATATGGAGCTACAGGTGACCTTGATTAGACAACGACTAGTGGAAGCTCAGGATAGGCAAAAGAAGTATGCAAATGCGAAGAGGATAAATCTAGCCTACTTAGTTGGAGATAGGGTCTTCTTGATAGTGTAACCACATAAGAGTCCAATCCATTTCGGAAAGGCCAAAATGTCATTGCCCAAATTAGCATGTTAAAAATGCAATATTTTTTTTCTTTTTTTTTAAATATACAATAAAGTTTAGAGGTAAATGTCATTGCTAGGGTTGAGGGGAATCATGACGTGAGTCAACGTCCCTCAAGCCATGGTTTATTAAGGGCATGATCAGCATATGCGCAAAGCATTGTTTCTAGAGTTAAGCTATGAAATGATACTACTCTCCTAACAAGATTTTTTAACACTAAGTTTAGATCTAGACCTAAGTTAATCCAGTTTCATCATGACATTATGTTTACACTGATCAATACACTGGCCACATGTATTGACCCTGTAAGCATAACATTAGCCCCTTAACATTGTACAACTGAAGACCTAACATAGCCTACCTAAGTCTTTTATCTAACTATTTATAGCACATGAAGATCCTAAGTTGATAGACTTAAAAAAATCATAAATTAAATTATAATTAAAAGTACACCTAATTATATTCCTCTTTTTAAGTTATTCTTTAAAGCTTAACTGAATTAATTTATCCGCTCCATTTTTTTTATCATTATTAATCTCACAAGGATTCCTATGATAATACTATAGTCGTTTCATTAGATTAATTAAGCTTCCGTGATTACATAATATAAGTCGAGAGATTGATTGTTTAATAATTCAAAGAAGAGGTTCACTTTATTAAAATTTTAATCTAAGGAAATAATAACGTTCCTCAATTAAATTCCAAAATTGAAATAATAATTATAACATTTCCCATTTTTGTAAGATATTAATAATTAATTAAACAACAAAAAAAAAAAACTTTACTAATGAACTCTATTAAAGATTGACTAATTAATTTCCCTTACTAGAATTAATGACTATCTTTAAAATTTGCTTCTCTATAAAAAGTTACGATTTAAATAAATTACCCAAAAAAAATGAAAGATAATAATAATATTTAAACTCTTATTAAATAACTCTACTAGTGTTTATAAATTAATATACCTTACAATACTATTGTAAATTTTCCTTTAATTTCAACTCTCTAATGAAATGATGAATTAATTAAACCTCCAATGAAATACTTATCCATAACAAGGATTAAATTAAAACAAATATACTAAGTTTAAAACTAAGTGTTGCACATAGGAATTCCCTAACCCTAATTCGAAATTAGGGTTAGGGATCCTCCTAAGGGAGTAAAAGGGATGGACATTTCATTATGTCTCCCTTTCTTACTCTCTCTTGCCAGTGCCCTACCCTAGGGTGTTCTCTTTTTTTTTTTTTTAATTCTTTGTTTGCAAGTCTGATCTTCTTGTTGAAGCCTAGCCATGAGAGATGGTGGTTAAAACCTCATATATACACAAATATGTGTATGCTCATAGTGCATACACATATATACTTGTGTGTATATGTCAAGGATGGCGGCTGGAAAATAGGGGCTGCATTACGTTCTCTGCGCGCATGGCCGGATGCGATGTTGGGGTGGGTGGGGGGGAGTTTTCTGAGAAGCACGGGTGGGAGAGGCTGCGTTTCTAAACTTGCACCTTCATTTTTGAGACCTTTTGAGATCCTTGAGAGGATAGGACCTATTGCATACCATTTATCTTTTGCACCTATCCTATCACACATCCATGATGTGTTTCATCTTTCATTCTTGCTGATGTATATATATGATGAGTCTCATGTGATAGATTGAGATGCCTTGCAGGTGGAGTCGGACGAGAAGCTAGCTTTGGAGCCAGTTCGTATATTGGCTCGGTAGACATTGGAAATTCAAGGCTGAGAGATGGACCAAGTTAGGGTCCATTGGGATTTCTATGATGAGGTTAAATCCTCTTGGGAGGAAACAACACAGATGAGATCAAATTACCCTCACCTCTTCGATGAACTCTAGGAGCAGGTTCTTGCCTAGAGCGGTGGATGTGAGACCTACCTTAGACCGTCATAGTTTAACTACTTTATTTCTCTACTTTTAGTGATTATTTTCTCAGACATACTTTGACTATTGAAACTCTTATATATTTAAGGATCTATTGAATCCTATGTTATATATTGGGTACCTAGTTATCTAATTAGGGTACACTCGAGATACCTTATGTTTTGATTTAGTTTCAGTTTATGATGATGAAATATATGGGAATAAGTGTGTGGATACAATTGTGATGAAAATGGGTTTAGAAAATCGATGATATATTTATTTAATTCAAGTGCAAATATAGTTTATATTCAATATACTATTTATGATTTATTATGTTTCCATATCATGTTATTTTGGACCTACTGATGTGTACAATGAGTGTGTAGAGATAGTTGACCATAGATCTAAATCGGGGACCTAGAGTTGGAACCTATGTTATATTCCATGAATTCCAAGGTCTTATTTATACAAAGAAACATGGACCTCATTGGATAAGTTTTTTATTCATGAATGTGGTTTGCATGTGTGTATTTAATTCAGTTAAAGTAAATGTGATTAAGCCATGTCATTTGTTTAATTAAATTGTACCAATTTTGGTAATTGTTGTAATTAAGTGTTGGCATGGTTAGTTAAGTGAATCATGGATAGGTGTAGGGTTAACTAGGGGTTACCTTAGTCTAGTACCAAAGCCTACCCCAGGTTAGTGATTTTCTAGATGGTCATCTTGACTTAGAAATCTGTGGGTGAATTTTAGGTGGAGTTTAGGAGGATCTTTTAGGCTCCCAGAAGGTAACTGGGGTCAATTTTAGCTACCCAAGTTGGTACCCTAGGGGTTAGGGGTCATTTTCAACCCATTAAGAGTCTTAAAACTCAAGTATTACTCCCCTAACATCTTCTTTTCAAAGTTGAGCGAATTTGAAGAGTTGTATAGTTTTGGTTAACCTCTCTTTTCTTCCCGAGTTGCATTTAACTCCATTCATGGAGAAGGAAGGAAAGTGGGAAGAAATGGGTGGTTAGGGTCACCTCATCATTTATTGGTTATGGATATTTTAGAGGTTTGTATTTATAGGGAATATTTTAGGGAGATCTTGGGCTATTCATCCACTTTCTACCTTTAGAGACATTTCCAAAATTGAAGGAGTTTTTTGAACAGAAGACTTGGAAGGATAGCTCATCTCAGATTTTCAATTTTTCCTTAATCTTGGAGTAAGGTTGGTTTCTCGTAGAGTATTTTTTATTTATTTTTATCAATGTTCTTAGCTTGTAACTCCATTAATAAAGTCCTATGTAAATCTTACATTTTTTCTAGTTTTGAGTTTTTGGGGTTTTAGTTTGTTGTCTTTACTTTGTACTCATTTTTTATTGGGATTCTTCAAGGCACACTCACCCTTGCGAGGGTAGAGTAAACTTGAAGGGGGTGGTAGGAAGTGACTCTAGATTAGTGTAGAGTCTCCCATGTGAGGAGAGAAATACATGGGGTTCTTGATACCCTTGATGGAAAGTGTTTCCTAAGGGCACCTGGGGGGCATGAGGAGGATTTTATTTATAACTACATCTTGTGGAGATGGTCATTCCAGGTCCATGTGTGTCTTGGGAGTTTATTTGTATACTTATGCTTCTCGTCTTGTGACTTGTTGCCACATTTTTTTTCTGCATATCTTTAGAGAAAAATGAATGTTTAGTGTGTAGTAATAGCCTTGAAAACATTGTGCAAGTCATGAGTCTAAGTCTAGTTTTTTTCCTTAGGCTAGAGAAACCCTTATCAGATTTTCCCAAATTACCTTCTCCTTTGTAAGTCGGGGATTTTTCTCTAAGATCATGTCATATTAGGTAAGTTAATCTCCCAAATTCGATAAAGGTCATGATTCGAAAGTTTCTAACATTGATCTTATACAATTTTGGAATCTTTAGCTTTGATACTTCATTTTTCTCATTGGTGGAAATTGGTTCCGGGCTTCTTCCTGGCGGATAAACACCTACAGAGTGCCTTTTCTACTGTCAACAATTTTTAAAGTCTCAGTGATCAGTGGAAGTTGAAGATAGATAATTGAGGCTAGAAAGACTATTGCATTCAAAATGAATCCCTACGAGCCAAAAGAATGATCAAATGATAAGGAATCAGAGACCAAAGCTTATTGGTGGAAAAGTGGAAAGTAGCTTCTCTGCTACTCCAACAGATAGGTTTCGACCCGCAAGATGCATTTTCTGCCAAATTGTTATACGCAAGGTTTATAAAGAAAAATCAACCTGTGAGGGGACTTAAGGCATAAAGAAAGAAAATAAAATCGTCACACATCATTTTACCATCACAATAGGCTAAGATTCCCCCTTGGAAGATTTCTGAATAGGGATCACTCCAAAAACATTTCCCTGCCCAAAGGGGAAGCAAAAAGGTAATTATCTCCAGAAAGTTACAATTACAGTTATCTAAAGTGAAAAGATGTTTCTTAACGGCCTGTAGAGGTAAAGTAATTAATTCAAATAAATCCATTTTTCTTCCTAATGGACTTTTTCATAAATGCTTAAGTATTTTCATTTGTATGGCATAGGAAGGCGGCCGTTAACAGTAAGAAGTTAGAAATTATAAAATCAGTGAAGTGTTGCAAATAGAAATTACCATCCGTTTGACTAATTGTTTGAATTGAAACCCTTGGAAATAGTTTTTCCTTGCTTTCACATTCCTGAGATATATCCCTAGTTCATGATTCAAATCAATCCAAGCATGGCTACCAAATTTATGGGATTTGATGGCATGAATGACCTCACTTTTGACTGGCACAAAATCACGGACACCTCTATGAGATTCTTTGATATGCAGAGCTTTCATAGTAGGCTAAATGTTGAAAGGATACATCCCATTACAGAGAAGCTGAAGGAGAGTGGATTAGTCAAAGCCGTCAGTTTCCCTATTTCAATTCTAGCTCGAGAGCTTGTTCAAGAATGCATAGATCGCTATAATCCAGAAACCAAGAAAATTATTTTGCCCGATGACACAGTGCTACTCTCTATTGACCAAGACTTTGTCTAGAACTCCCTACATATTTTGGAGCAAGATTAATATTCAAAGATGACATACAGTTGGGTAGTTACTGAGTATGGAGCAAAAAAAATTGTGGAATAAGTAGATAATGAAAACATGGTTCCAAGAATCGAGGAGTGCGAAGGGAAAGTTTCCCAAAACACTATATTGCTCGAACCTGAAGCCAAAAACTATAGACATATTGGTATTTATTCATAGGATCAGAGGTGAGAGAGATGCACTTAATTTCATTGAGCATTATTTCTTCCTGGTTCAGGTGATTTGCTCTCAGCATAATTTCATTGATTGGGCTCACATGGTAAGTGAAGAACTTTCAAATGACGTAAATAGAGCTAAGCATCAAAACAAGTTCTATATCTCCTTAGTTTTACTATATATCTTAGGTACAATTCAACTTTGGCTAGGACTTCCTAGGCTAGAAGAATTTAGGGAAGATGTTAAGAGTTGTGAATTCTTCCCCTCTTTGCAATTACATAACAGTTATACTGAATATCTCAAAGTTAATGATGCATTCACAATGAGACTCTACAGGGAGTTACAAGGTTCCCTAGAAAGGATATTTTCTCTGAAAGCCATGGCATTTATCAGCCAATTCAGAGCTTATTTTATCCAATTCACAAATTTCTCATACATTCGTCTTGCAGGATTCGATGATTTTCCTTTGAAGCTACCCGGGTACCCCGACAACATGATCATGTTGGTTGAGGTGATGAGGCAAGTAGTCCAAGTCAACCTGATTTGTGAAGGTGCTAGGAAGAAAGGATATGATTTCATGATGACTATTGGAGCCTACAGTTGTGTGTCCTAGTCTGATGCAAAGAATGTTTTGAAAGCATTCTTGAAGAAGTTTCAATTAGAAACATATGATGTTCTGAGGCTGTAGTATGATCATCTGAACTATGCCCAAGATTACTTGAAAATGGGTCACACTATTCATCACATCGATGATATAGAGGACTATTGGGACAACTAAAAAGATGATCTAGATAGTAGAGATCGATTCTATGCAAGATTAACTATTGAACAAATCAAAAGTTTCAAAGTTAAGATTGCTGGTAAAGGCATAGAAGATGATGGCTAGCATATGTATGATGATACATACATAGAGAAGATTAAGCCCCTTCCTATAAGCTCTAAAACCATGCTAGGTCAAGCCATTGATGACTTGCAAACCTTGATGGGTGGGATCTACAAAAGGACAGAGCAGTGGATCAAATGAATGACGGGCAGAAGGAAGAAGTCGGAAAGGAAGCCTCCATCTTGACAAACTCCTACAAAAGTAACCAGGAGTACTCCTATATCATCTTTAGTGACTATCCTGGCTATAGCCAATGAGCTAGCTCAACTAGCAGGTGGAGGTGATGAGCCTCCTGAAAAGATGATTCCATTGGAAAAGACATGCGGAGATGGCTTGGCTCCTATCATTGGTTCCATAGAAGAAGAAATTTCTACAAACCTAGTCAACTCTATGGCTGAGCCTATTAAAATTGTAGAAACAAAGAAACCAGTTAAAGATAGCACTTTGGACACACAAGGTGATACCTTGATTCAAGATACTCCAAGGAGATGGTCGTTTATCATAGTGGAAGTGGGTGAAGGTAGTTCTAGTACTACAGCCACAGAATCGGATGAGGAGGCTGGAAAGCAAGAAAAAGTTGCTCAAGTCATTAAATTAGTTTCCTCCTCTCCTACTTCAGTGAATCCATTTGCTTCCATACCTAAAGCTACTCCTTTGGTCATCAGGAAGTTTTTTATATCTTGGATAGAGAACACTCTAGAATGCAAGAGGAATAGAACAGAAGAAGGAGATTCCAGCAAGGATACTCTTTCATGGGCCTTACAATCAAGTACCACTATGAGAAAGGTGAAGAAAGAAAAGAAATTTTCTACATTAGGCCGAGATCCAAAAATAAAGCACTTCACTATGGAAGTAGTAAAGCCCACAAAGGAAGGCAGGTATGAAGATTTAATTGCTTCCGACTTTGGGCTATAGTCATTTGTTATGGGGCTAGCTCATCATGATAATAAGGTGGATTGGTGGAAATCCACTAATATTGTAATTGAAGAAGAGCTCAAGGATCTCAAGACTACTAAAGTCCAACGTAAAGTAGAAATCGCTGAACTAACTAATTTTATCAGACAGTTAGTTACTCCAGTTGCAAGCATTTCGAGTGCCCAAACCACTTTCGACCCCAATGTTGCAAAGAACCAATCCCTCATAGCCAAGTTGCAAGAAGATAAAAATTTTGGGTAGATGGGTAAGAGATGGATTGAAAGGCTCAAATATGAAGGGCTGGTAGTTATTGAGCACCTGGGTGATACTCTCCTAAAGTTGGACAAGGAGAGAAACAACATCGACAAGAATTTGCAGACTCTCACACCGGAGAGAGTGCAGTGTCAAGAATGCATAGTAATGCTGCATGTAGCAGTTAAAATGAAGACTAAGGAGGAAATAAAGGCCAAGATCTTGTAGAAAGGAGATGAGCCTTTGATTGAATTGCTTCAAAGCCTAGATTTTAAGACTGAGATGATCATCCAAATTGAAGGAGGGTTGCAATAGACAGATGTCAAAATCAAAGAGGAATAGAATAAATATTTTAAACTCCTTCAGGATCTTCAGACGGAGTCACAAACAAGTGGTCAAGTAAAAGAGATGATCAGAGTGACCAACATGTAGAAATCCTTCTTCGATTATGTGGATAATTTGGCAGAACAGTCTTCCTCTCACTTGGATAAGGTTCCAAAACTCCAAAATTTAAGTGGATGCATCTATAAAGCCATGAAAGAGTTGAAAGATCAGGTAGATGTGGTTAAGAGCCTAGCCATAGATCAATCTGGATGGCTCATCAGATATACCAATATCCATATCAATAGACATGAAGAGATTATTCCGATCATAACAACTGTCACCTCCTATAAAGCAAAAATAGATAAGGGAAGTAAATGAAGGCATAAATATAGTCCCTCTTATACTAGATTTTGAGAGAGCTTGTAACAAATAAATGTTTGTTCATCATTTCTGGCTAGGGAAGTTGAACCGTTTCAGTTACCCCTTTTTGTAGCTGTCAAAATCCAAAGATCTATATGTACTTTTTTGAAAATCAATATGAAGGTCGGATAAATTTTGGTGTGAAGAACTTCGTTTTTGCTGACTCAAATTCGTTTATGTCTAAATGCCAATGTTTTAACTGTTCCATTGCATTTATCTTTCTATCAAATGTTAATTTTTCTTTAAATTGGATTTATAGTTCAAGATTAAACTGAGGTTCTGTATTATGATTTGATACAGTTAATTAAGGGGAAATCTGGGTGTCAGCCATAGATTATAAGAAATGTTCTTATGAAGTAGATCGATTCATCATCATTATGTTATCATTGGTCTTTTAGTTTTGTATTTGCATCTTCATTATCAGTTCTTGCATTACAAATTTTAGGATCTTATATGATTTACAAAGTCTTGAAACTTGGCCAGATAAGAAAGTTGAATCTATTTACCTGAACTAGTTCCTATCTAGGCCTAGTTTGGATTACCTCTTCTGTTCTTAGGTTAAGAACAAACCCCCATGAAATTTGGAAAGAACAATTTTTTTTGAAGATTAATCACTTAAGGGAGTTTTACCTTCAAATTCAGAGGGAAATTAGTTATTTATTTATATTTCCCAACTGTTGTATTTGGTTGTTTCTTTAATATTTGTGTATTTTAGAGTTAAAGTGAAAAAGAATAATCTATTTACAAACAAATTTTTGGCAACTCTGCTGGGGAGACGAATAGTCACTAGACTAGAAGCAATATCATGAGGAATTCTAGGATGACCAAGAGGATATCATTTTCTCATTGAATAATTTTGTCTAGAGACATAGAAGAAATACTGAGCATTATAGAAATGCTAGCCAAGTGCTTGAACAAGAAGAAGTGAGAGCAGAAGCACTTGAACAAGCCATTGAAAGGAGGAATTTATGAAGAGCACAATGTTGGGAAGAGCGTGAAGCTAAATTTCCAAATTAGTGGAAATCCTTGAGCCTAAAAGATTTCTTAGAAGTATAAGGAAAGAAGGTGGTATAGACCCAGTATTTGAGAGAATTGCAGAGATTCTTTTCCTTGCTTGAAGTACCTCGTCAAAAGGATAGAAATACTAAAAGAAAAAGTAGGCCTCCTTCACCTCCCAAACAATCATCCCTTTTGTCTACCACCTGTCAAGTGCTAACCTTGCACGGATTAGTTGCTCCTCCTATTGTAAACCTAACACCTTATCTACCTCAAGAAGTTATGGCAGTTCCTTGGGCCGCTATAGTAGGTCCTCTATAGTTAGCAGAATATAACTCACTACCCTTAGGGTCAAGGAAGAATTTTCCCAAATTCTCCAGAGATGGGAAAGTATCTACAGATGAACACATTTCTACTTTCTTTGTAGCCATTAATATATTAGGAGTACAAGAGGAGGATTTTGCAATCAGATTATGTCTTGATACCCTTCTTGAGGGTGCAACAGATTGGTTCCATCATTTGCATGTCTCTTCTATTACGGACTGGACTTCCATGAGAATGGCTTTCGAAAGAAGGTTTAAAACTGCTGAAGATGAGCATGTTTTGTTAACACAATTGACTTCTATCAAAAAATATCCTTCAATAAGCATGAAAGATTTTGTTTCTATATTTAACAAGCTAGTTAAACGTATTCCAGCATCTAATCAGCCTACTATAGGTAATTTGAAAACATTTTTTATAAGTTCTATGCTACCTGATATCAGCTATGATTTAAGAAGGATAAACCCAGCCAATTTGGATCTTTCCCAAAGGACTACTGTAGAGTTAGAGGATCACTTGATCTCAGCAGGGAAGTGAAAATGAGAGATACAAACTTGGGCCAGTACTAGCAACACTACATCATCAGATGAGATGATCCAGAAATTATCTAATGAGTTCATTTCTTTCAAAAGACAACTTCCCAGATTTAACAATCCTTACCAGCGGAATTTTCAAGATCAGCCTAGAAGAAATGGTGATATGAGGAATACTATGGGAAAAACATTATAATTGGCTATTCCTCCACAAAGGCTAGCCATAGAAGCTCCTCCCAAAAGGGGAAACATGAGTGTTTTTCACCTAAAAATAGATCATGATAGAGACAGTTGCCCCAATGTAGCTCGTTCCTAGCAGATGCATCAAACATATGAAAGAAATGCTGGAGTATCTATAGCTGAATTAGATTCATGCTCACATGGCAACTCTGAAAACTTATTTTTTGAGAACGTATCAGATTTAGAATGAGATGTTGCATGTCATGCTACTATAGATGGGACATCTTATGTAATATTAACCTAGAATCAGGAAGATAAAGCCCATGTTTCCATACCTCCACCAAGAGGTAACAAGGTGTCCACTTCTTGCTCTAAAGAGGTCAACCAAGGAGTAAAAATTTTGCAATTGGGTAAGGAACAAAGTTATTTTGACATTATTCAATTCTGTAAAGATTCGAGAATTTGGATTTCTCCCATAGACTATCTTAAATCTAATCCTATAGAGTTTCAAAAATTAGTGGACTTTTGTAAAGGAGGGACCTAAGATTTAAATCAAAATGTTATAGCTTCAGTAGAAGAAGAGTCTATATTGAGAGGTCTATTTGAATATGGGGAGTCATCAGTTTTGGCTACTTCCCTTGGGCAAAAGCCTGACCCTTTCTATGTGTCATTGTTTATAAATGGTTGCAAGTTGAGTAATTGCATAATAGACTTTGGTGCCTCAGACAATGTGATGTCATCAACCATAGCTAAGGCTTTAGGTCTCACTCTCACCAAAGCCCATGATAGATGTTAGTCTATGGATGCTAAAGAGGTCCCTTTGATTGGGCAAATCAAAGATGCCCAAGTGGCTTTAGCAGCACACCCCAAGAAGAGAATGTTGTTAACTATGTTGGTTGTTGATATAACTGCTAGCTATGGTTTGTTGTTAATCAGGAGTCTTTGTATGGATCTAGGAGGAGAAATAAAGCCGGATTGGTCTCAAGATTTGATCCTAGTAGGTAGCAAAAAGATAAAATTGGTTCCTCAAGAGAAAGAAAAGTTCACAGTACTAAAATCTGATGACCCTAAAGCTCAAATTCTATACCAAGATTAGATTTTGGTAACTACACGTTATTCATAGATAATCATGACGAGGAATCCAAACCTAGAGAAGTGAAAAATTAGCCTTCCACTGAAGAAAATTCACCACAAATTTGGACTCTTGAGTTCAATGGTAGCTATCCATCATCACGATCTGGTGTCGGTGTAGTTTTAAAATCACCGGATGGAGAGTGTGAACCCATGAATTACAGATTAGAGTTAGGGAACACCAATAACATAGTGGAGTATGAGGCCTTTCTTCTAGGAATTATTTCTGCAAAAGAGAGAGGTGTGAGACTCCTAAGAGCTCGAGGTGATGCCGAGTTAATTGTGTGCCAAGTTAAAAATCAATACTCCGTGAAGAATCATAGATTAAAAAATTACAGGAATAGGGTATGGGACGAAATTGAAAACTTAGATGCATTCTTTATTGAATATTTTCCAAGAGAGCTAAATTATAAGGAAGACTCCTTAGCAGTATCAGCCTGTTTGCTCCTCCCTCACACAAATTTCAAAGATAAGAAATATCAAATAGAAGTGTTATATAGACTGTCTACACCTCACAATGTGGAAGATTGGCAAGTATTTGAAGATGATCACAATCTCCTTCTCTTTTTAGAGAGTGGTGGTGAATTTTACAAGAATGCTCCTGGTAGTCATTAGGAGATTGTCGTGACCACCAGAGGAAAGATAATTTGGGTATCATTCAATTGCAAGGTAATATTATCCCTCCTCATTTGGTTACACTCAAAAATCTTTTCAATAGGAATGATACCTTTGATAAAAAGAAGAGGATTGAGAGGGGTCCTACCACTGGCGAATATGAAGGAATAAACATTGGAAGTGAGAAAGACCTTAAGATGATCAACATAAGGAAATGTTGTACTGAGGAAGAAAGGGAAGAAGCTAGAAAACTTTTCGTAGAATATCAGGATGTCTTCGCATGGAGTTATGAAGATTTAAAAAGCTTTAGGGATGGAAAATTCAAACATCAAATTACTTTAAAACCCGACACTGTTCCATTTAAACAAAAACAAATGAATTATAATCCAAAGGTTGCTGATCCAATATTCAGGAAAGTTGATAAAATGCTGAAGGCTAAGATCATATATCCTATCCATCATTCAACCTGGGTAGAAAATATAGTTCCTGTGAGAAAGAAAATGGGGAAATAAGAATTTGCGTGGACTTTAGAAACCTTAATCAGTCTTCCTTGAAAGATAATTATTCTCTTCCCAACATGGATCACTTGTTGCAGATCGATGCTAGAGCTGAGCTGATGTCCATGTTGGATGACTTCTCGGAATACAACTAGATGGAGGTAGAGAAAGCGAATCAACTCAAGATAGCCTTCACTACTCCATGGGGTACTTTCTCTTACCATAGAATTTCATTTGGGTTAATCAACGTCGGGGATACCTTTTAGAGAGGTATGGATCTTTCCTTTAGTGATATGAAAAATAAAATAATTGGTATGTATCTGGATGATCTTACGGTGTTTTCTAGAAAAAGAATAGATAACATAAAGGATTTGAGAAGAGTGTTGCAATAGTGTAGAGAAGATGATATTTATTTAAATCCCAAGAATTTAGTCTTCTATGTGACTAAAGGGAAATTACTGGGACACATTATTTCTCAATAAGGTATAATAATCGATCTAGAAAGGCTTAGGGAAATCTAGCAACTGAGCTTACCCGTAAACAAGACTGGAGAAAAATCATTCTTTGGTCAGGTAAATTTTCTCAGAAGGTTTGTCCCATATTTTTTATAAATTACTAAATCTATACTGGATATGATGAAAGGGAATGTGAATTTTTAATGGAATGACCCTGGAAAATAAGCCTTTAAAAATATTAAGAATGCCATAGCTAATGCTCCAGTATTGTGTCACCCAAATTAAAAGGAAGATTTCATAATTTATTGTTACTCCTCTGAGCATACTTTGTTAGCTATTCTCATGCAAGAAAACGAGGAAGGGGTTCAAGCCCCTATCACCTTTATGAGCACACCTCTGAAAGATCATGAGTTGAAATACTCCTAGACTGAGAAACATGCTTTCGCAGTAGTAAAGGCTTTAAAGAATTTTAGATTCTATATTTTACACTCTCAATCCATTGTATATGTGCCTGACATTGCAGTAAAAAGTGTATTAACTCAAAAAGATGTGGGATGTAATAACAGAGGAGCATGGGTGGCTAAGACATAGGAATATGACATAGAAATCAAACCCAGCAAGTTGGTAAGAGGAAATGCACTGTGCAAAGCAATAGCAAAAAATCAAGTGGATGAAGATCCTGAAGCAACACACTTGGTTTTGGCAGTAAGTATGCAAGACCCCTGGTTTGAAAACATTGTATATTTTATGGTATATGGTGAGTGCCTTGAAGGGTTGACCTTGAAGAAAAGGAGAGATTTAAAATTGAAAGCCTCTAAATATGTTATTTGGGAATATAGGTTGTATAAAAGGTCAGTATATGGGACCTTCCTCCGATGTGTAGACAAACAACAACAAGAAAAATTGTTGAAGGTTTTCCACGATGAAGATTGTGGGTGACACTTCTCTTCATTAGTGACTATGTTCAAGATATTGAGATACTAATATTATTGGCTAGGAATGTTCAAAGATGCATACCATTAGGTAGAAAGATGTGAGAATTGCAAAATATTTACTGGAAAGCCACAATTAGGATCTCTTCCCCTTAGATCAGTGATCATTGAAGGTCCCTTCTATTATGCCCTGCATACCCATCCCTACCTTTTGTAGGATTGAGAGGGGTCCTACCACTGGAAAATATGAAGGAATAAACATTGGAAGTGAGAAAGACCCTAAGATGATCAACATAAGGAAATGTTGTACTGAGGAAGAAAGGGAAGAAGCTAGAAAACTTTTCCTAGAATATCAGGATGTCTTTGCATGGAGTTATGAAGATTTAAAAAGCTTTAGGGATGGAAAATCCAAACATCAAATTACTCTAAAACTCGACATTGTTCCATTCAGACAAAAAAAAATGAATTATAATCCAAAGGTTGCTGATCCAATATTCAGGAAAGTTGATAAAATACTGAAGGCTAAGATCATATATCCTATCCATCATTCAAATTGGGTAGAAAATACAGTGTCTGTGAGAAAGAAAATGGGGAAATAAGAATCTGCATGGACTTTAGAAACCTTAATCAGTATTCCTTGAAAGATAATTATGCTCTTCCCAACATGGATCACTTATTGCAGATCGATGCTAGAGCTGAGATGATGTCCATGTTGGACAACTTCTCGGCATACAACTAGATAGAGGTAGAGAAAGTGAATCAACACAAGATAGCCTTTACTACTCCATGGGGTACTTTCTCTTACCATAGAATGCCATTTGGGTTAATCAACGTCGGGGCTACCTTTTAGAGAGGTATGGATCTTTCCTTTAGTGATATGAATAATAAAATAATTGGTATGTATCTGGATGATCTTACGGTGTTTTCTAGAAAAAGAATAGATAACATAAAGGATTTGAGAAGAGTGTTGCAACGGTCTAGAGAAGATAAGATTTATTTAAATCCCAAGAATTCAATATTCTGTGTGACTGAAGGGAAATTACTGGGACACATTATTTCTCAAGAAGGTATAATAATCGATCCAGAAAGGCTTAGGGAAATCTAGCAACTGAGCTTACGCGTAAACAAGACTGGAGTAAAATCATTCTTTGGTCAGGTAAATTTTCTCAGAAGGTTTGTCCCATATTTTTTAGAAATTACTAAATGTATACTGGATATGATGAAAGGGAATGTAAATTTTTAATGGAATAACCCTGGAAAACAAGCCTTCAAAAATATTAAGAATGCCATAGCTAATGCTCCAGTATTGTGTCACCCAAATTAAAAGGAAGATTTCATAATTTATTGTTACTCCTCTGAGCATACTTTGTTAGCTATTCTCATGCAAGAAAATGAGGAAGGGGTTCAAGCCCCTATCACCTTTATGAGCACACCTCTAAAAGATCATGAGTAGAAATACTCCCAGACTGAGAAACATGCTTTTGCAGTAGTAAAGGATTTAAAGAATTTTAGATTCTATATTTTACACTCTCAATCCATTGTATATGTGCCTGACATTGCAGTAAAAAGTGTATAAACTCAACAAGATGTGGGATGTAATAACAGAGGAGCATGGGTGGCTAAGACACAGGAATATGACATAGAAATCAAACCCAGCAAGTTGGTAAGAGGAAATGCACTGTGCAAATCAATAGCAGAAAATCAAGTGGATGAAGATCCTAAAGCAACACAATTGGTTTTGATAGTAAGTATGCAATACCCCTGGTTTGAAAACATTGTATATTTTATGGTATATGGTGAGTGCCTTGAAGGGTTGACCTTGAAGAAAAGGAGAGATTTAAAATTGAAAGCCTCTAAATATGTTATTTGGGGAGATAGGTTGTATAAAAGGTCAGTATATGGGACCTTCCTTCGGTGTGTAGACAAACAACAACAAGAAAAATTGTTCAAGGTCTTCCATGATGAAGATTGTGGGTGACACTTCTCTTCATTAGTGACTATGTTCAAGATATTGAGATACTGATATTATTGGCTAGGAATGTTCAAAGATGCATACCATTAGGTAGAAAGATGTGAGAATTACAAAATATTTATTGGAAAGCCACAATTAGCAGCTCTTCCCCTTAGATCAGTGATCATTGAAGGTCCCTTCTATTATGCCCTGCATACCCATCCCTACCTTTTGTAGGATTGAGAGGGCTCCTACCACTGGTGAATATGAAGGAATAAACATTGGAAGTGAGAAAGACCCTAATATGATCAACACAAGGAAATGTTGTATTGAGGAAGAAAGGGAAGAAGCTAGAAAACTTTTCCTATAATATCAGGATGTCTTCGCATGGAGTTATGAAGATTTAAAAAGCTTTAGGGATGGAAAATTCAAACATCAAATTACTCTAAAACCCGACACTGTTCCATTCAGACAAAAACAAATGAATTATAATCCAAAGGTTGCTGATCCAATATTCAGGAAAGTTGATAAAATGCTGAAGGCTAAGATCATATATCCTATCCATCATTCAACCTGGGTAGAAAATACAGTGCCTGTGAGAAAGAAAATGGGGAAATAAGAATCTGCGTGGACTTTAGAAACCTTAATCAGTCTTCCTTGAAAGATAATTATGCTCTTCCCAACATGGATCACTTATTGCAGATCGATGCTAGAGTTGAGATGATGTCCATGTTGGATGACTTCTCGGCATACAACTAGATAGAGGTAGAGAAAGTGAATCAACACAAGATAGCCTTCCCTACTCCATGGGGTACTTTCTCTTACCATAGAATGCCATTTGGGTTAATCAACGTCGGGGCTACGTTTTAGAGAGGTATGGATCTTTTCTTTAGTGATATGAAAAATAAAATAATTGGTATGTATCTGGATGATCTTACAATGTTTTCTAGAAAAAGAATAGATAACATAAAGGATTTGAGAAGAGTGTTGCAACGGTGTGGAGAAGATGAGATTTATTTAAATCCCAAGAATTTAGTCTTCTATGTGACTAAAGGGAAATTACTGGGACACATTATTTCTCAAGAAGGTATAATAATCAATCTAGAAAGGCTTAGGGAAATCTAGCAACTGAGCTTACCCATAAACAAGACTGGAGTAAAATCATTCTTTGGTCAGGTAAATTTTCTCAGAAGGTTTGTCCCATATTTTTAAGAAATTACTAAATGTATACAGGATATGATGAAAGGGAATGTGAATTTTTAATGGAATGACCCTGGAAAACAAGCCTTCAAAAATATTAAGAATGCCATAGCTAATGCTCCAGTATTGTGTCACCCAAATTAAAAGGAAGATTTCATAATTTATTGTTACTCCTCTAAGCATACTTTGTTAGCTATTCTCATGCAAGAAAATGAGGAAGGGGTTCAAGCCCCTATCGCCTTTATGAGCACACCTCTGAAAGATCATGAGTTGAAATACTCCTAGACTGAGAAACATGCTTTCACAGTAGTAAAGGCTTTAAATAATTTTAGATTCTATATTTTACACTCTCAATCCATTGTATATGTGCCTAACATTGCAGTAAAAAGTGTATTAACTCAAAAAGATGTGGGATTTAATAACAGAGGAGCATGGGTGGCTAAGACACAGGAATATGACATAGAAATCAAACCCACCAAGTTGGTAAGAGGAAATGCACTATGCAAAGAAATAGCAGAAAATCAAGTGGATGAAGATCCTGAAGCAACACAATTGGTTTTGGCAGTAAGTATGCAAGACCCCTGGTTTGAAAACATTGTATATTTTATGGTATATGGTGAGTGCCTTGAAGGGTTAACCTTGAAGAAAAGGAAAGATTTAAAATTGAAAGCCTCTAAATATGTTATTTGGGAAGATAGGTTGCATAAAAGGTCGTTATATGGGACCTTCCTCCGATGTGTAGACAAACAACAACAAGAAAAATTGTTGAAGGTTTTCCACGATGAAGATTGTGGGTGACACTTCTCTTCATTAGTGACTATGTTCAAGATATTGGTATACTGATATTATTGGCTAGGAATGTTAAAAAATGCATACCATTAGGTAGAAAGATGTGAGAATTGCAAAATATTTAGTAGAAAGCCACAATTAGCAGCTCTTCCCCTTAGATCAATGATCATTGAAGGTCCATTCTGTTATGCCCTGCATACCCATCCCTACCTTTTGTAGGCAAAAATGTTGGGTTCCCCTTTTCTCTTTCGCTTTTCCTTTGGTTTCTTTTCTTTTGTTTCCCTCTGGGCTTTGCCTCTGCAAGGGTTGTTTCCCTTCTGTTTCACATCTTTTATGTCTCCAGGACCCCGGTCCCAGAGTTGGTTTGTTATTTTGAGTTGGTTGGATCCCAGACTTTGGGATTCTCTACCATCATATCTTCTTTTGTTAGAAGGCGTGGCTGCAAGGAATCCCTTGGCTCGGTGTCCAGAGGTTTACCTGTTCTAGAGTTTGTGGGGAGAAAGCAACACATTTTTACCCTAGGGATATAAATAGAAGTTACCAGTCATTTTCACATTTACCACAATTAAACACTTAGAGAACTCAGAGCGATTTTAAGGTGATTAAGGCAATCTAACTAGTGTTTTTCTCCCTGTGCTTAGTGGTTGATTAAATAGCAATTTGCAGTGCTTGATCCTAGTCGCTTGAAGGTTAACTTGTTACAAAGTGCCTCCCATGCTCATCTTTCACACATTCCCCATGTTTCCAGGTAGGCCTTCGGCTCTCTCTTCTTTGTTTTTTGGTTTTCTATTTCTTTCTTGTCTATTGTGTTTTTGTTTCATTTTGTCTTGGTTCCATTTTTTGTTTTTCCACGTCTTTGTGCTGGCTTTTCTGTCACCTTGTGTTGGTGGGTTGGCTTTGCCAGAGGGTTGTCCGCCTTTTGTGCAATTGTAGTTTAGGTGTAAATTTTTTTTATATTTTGTACAATAGTTTAAATGCCACTATATATTGTGTATATATTGTAGTCTTCTTGTACATTTTTGTATATACGCCCATTCTAGCACTTTGGTACTCGTAGTGCTTCAGCCTCCTGTATATTTTGTGTATGTTCTATGTATACCCTTCCATCTATGTCAAGCTCATTATGCTCTATCACATCCTAACCAATTTTTGAGCTCATCAGAGAGGTATCCGCCATGGCTCAAACTCAACACCTTGCTGGTTCAAGCCATGGTGACTTTCTCTCTCTAGTGTCGTTTCGCCTTAGTGGTAGGATTAATTTCCCATGATCAGGTATTCAAATCTCATCCCATCTGGCATTTACTTCCCTCATGTTAGCCCACTTATCACCATTAATTCCATTACACTTCCTGTCACATGGCCACATGATGACCCATGTCATCCATGTATGGCTTACTGCCAGTCACGTTGACAGTCCAGAATCTAGGTGTTGAGAAGCCCTTGGGTCTTCATTCCATTTTTGTCACTTAATCTAATGCCCTGGAGCCTCAGGTGTATATCAGAATATGATCAATGTTAATTTTACCATTCTAGGATTTTGATGCATGCTAACATGTTTTAGGGCAGGTGCAAAATGGTGGTCAATTCCTCAGAGTCCTTAAAATATTAATTTTATCATATCATGTATTCACATTTCTCCAATCTTACAGGTTGCAGATAGATTGATCAAAATGTCTGAAGTGATCACTCCTCCTGATAGCCCAGAGCTACCAACTACCTCAACTCAGGCAGCTACAAAAACTAAGGTCAAAAAGATGTTGGCCAACCTACCGCTAACTTCCAAGTACCCAAAGGAGGGTTCTCTCATAGGGTCCAAGGTGGACTCTACATTGTAAGATATAAAAAACACATAGGCCTGGACTATGGGTTGAAATGCAGGGCTTTGTCCAAGCCATCTACCAACCGATAATGGCCGGAGATGATATGGAGAAATACTTGGCCACCTTCAGAATCATCAAAGATGCAAGTTTTCCCTACTCAGTGCAAGCACCAGAGTTGATACTCCAACTGGAAATGCTCTATAATGCCTCCACTTGGTTTGTTCTTCTCGCCGATCCCTAGCCGCTACATTATCCAGAAACTATCATCAATCTAGACACAACAAATTTTGCTTCAGGGCTGGGGATCCTGCAATTCCAGGGATCTATTGTTCTCTCCCAGTCCACATCACTAAAGGAGTTGGAGGAGGCTTCTCTCCTCTCCTGGAAACATCTCAACACTCATTGGTTAAAGTCCCTAAGAAGGGATTATAAAAAGATGAAGCTGGAAATCCCCCGCGGGGATTTCAAAGAACCTATCTAGGCCGGGATCATATTTCTATGCAGGCTCTTTGGAGAGTCCCATGCCTAGGATTTCTCAGTATGGATGTATTACTTTTTGTACTATATCACCATCCGCAGTCATACATTCAATTGGGCGGCCATTATTTCCAACCACGTGGACACACATATGAAGAGCGTCCTCCAGAATTTGAAGTCCTATATGAAATCATACATGTTATGGGCACTGGCCCAACAGAGACCTACCTTTCAGGGTTTACAGATAATGGGTGTTCTCAGGAATGGGCCAAGCCAGTTGATGCCATGGGATCATTATCCCAAGGTCCAGTGGGACCTAAGTTTCCCAAATTTTTGCAGGGTAAATGATGCCTTCATTTACCAAAATATTTTGACACTTACTCGGGATTCCAGATACCGGTTATCGCAAGAGGTGGTAAATTTGGTGAGTTATTAAGGGAATTACTTTATTCAATTCCAGTAGCACACATATATTCGGGTGACCGGCTTCTCCAAGAAACCCTATCTTTTTCCCCGGTAGTGCAGGGATAGAAATATTCTTTTAGAGTTCTACAGACAAATTATGGAGCTACATGCCCTCTTCACATTGAAGAATGTTACCAACGTTCCATTCCCAATCTCTTGCGGGAACTATTTTTGTAGTCTTGCTATAGCAAAGGAAGCAGATAGTGAGTTGAAGAGTATGGGACTGGTGGAATTCCACCACACTAGAAGCAATTTTGATCCATTAGGTAAAATAGCAACAATGCTTCCCTAGGCATCCCTACCACACGTGGAGGATATTGAAGATTTATGGGTGGACTGCCAGGACAGTTTTGATCTCTGGGCTTGCCAACATTCGTAGATGTCTAAAGGCCTGATGAAGGCCCTCGACCTTTCAGGTTTCTCAAAGGGTTTTTCAGATGACCGATCGCTTGAGGAACCATTGTAAAAAGAGCAGGGGTTAGATAAATTGGATCTCCCTCTATTGGATTGGGCCACCCTAGAAGATTTAATAATTGAGGGGGTATTCCGCCCCATTTTAGAAAATAGTCACAAATATTTTACGCGGGTGTGTCCAAAGATCACCCAGAAAGGGGCAATTGTTTGGAGGTCTGCATCAACCTCTGGAGCCGCATGACACAACATAAGAAAGGGGAAGGAGATAGAATATACCCCATCCTAGGTACCTCCCAAGGGTCCACTCCCCATGATGGCTCAAATATAGGAAAAAAGGGAGGCGTTGAGGTTGATAGGATAGAAAATAAGTGCACAACTATCCACCGGCCTCCTCGCAACTCCAATATCATCTGCTCACCCGGTGGGATCCCCGTCACTAGCCGCACTTATGAGCAAGCAGACGTTCACCGAGGTGGAGTCTACAAGTATTCTGGATACCAAGGCCCCACTACAAAGAAAGAAAATGCAGAAGGTGAACCCAGCCCCAAGCACAGACACTAACCCTGGTATGCCTAACATGCCCCTAGTTTATGTCAGTTTGGATTCCCCTGAACTTGATAATATTTTAGATACCTCTCCCCCGCATGTCAATTTTGATGATATCTTCAGGATGGATGAGCTCATGAACCTACATGGGGATATAGACCATGCGACAGAAGAAATCACCACTTAGGAAAAAGAGGAGATCCCCATTGAAAAGGAAGCCCTAGAGCAAGAGGTTGTCGCAGAGCAGGGAGTCTGGGAAGAAATACAATAGGAGCCCGAGAAGGAGAAAACACTGGTCTAAGAGACCGAAGATGAACCAAGGCAAACTCAAATGAGCAGCTGATGACTATGGAAACCAGACCCATGGGATCAACTGCACCCCCATTTATCACACTCCAAATGCCTTTGGTTACTCTGGGTGACCAAATGCCCCAAAATACATTCAGTGAGGTAATCACAGTGGCCCAAACACTGAATCTTGGCCCGATACCTCATCTGCCCCCACAAAATGTCCCAATAGAGGAGGATACTCTAGAAAATGATGCCAAACAGGAAGGAAAACAACAATAAGGTGAGGGGGAAATCCCAGAGGACATAAATTTCAATTTGCCCGATGCTGAGAAGGATGGGGAAATACTAGAGGATACAGGTGATGTTGACACTGACAGAGAAGAAATCCTAGACATCACGGAGGAAGATGCCAAAAGGGCAGAAAATACGGAGGCCTCCGAAGAGAAGAAGTAGGAATAGGAAAAGGAAAAAGAGCCCGATGACATTGAAGATACTCGGAATGCACCGCCAGACTCTGAAGAGAGTCCTAACACCTAGGCCTTGACAGCAAAGCTACCCCAGCTGCTCTAATGGCTGGTAGAATCTAGAAAGAGAAAGGCCCTACCAGTAGCAACAGGTGTTCCACTCTCCCTGGCTGAGATGATGGCCTAAAATGTAGAGGCCAAGAAGCCTAAGAATGCCTGGATAGTCCATATCCTCCAGACCGGTCCAGTAGGAAATATAGTTGCAACAATTGCAACACCTCCTCCAGATGTAGATGCAGTGATGGTAAGGCCCAAAGATTATACAATTATAGAGGTACCTTTGGGTAGGAGAGATAAGTAGGGTGAACTAGACCTATTGAGAGAGGCCACCAACGTAGTGGAGGCCCAATATGATAAAAAGACCTAGAAGTTAGAGGAGGAAAGATAAACTAACGCTAATCTCCTCGAACTTCTGACAGAACACACACAGCCCCTGGCCAAGGTCCACCTGGAAGCTTCTACCTCTGGACTACTGCTTGCACAGGGTGACATGGATTCTCTAAGGGCCATGAAGAAGAAGGCCTAAGATGTAGATGGGTGGATCACCAAGTAGATAGTCACCGTAAGACAATTTTTAGTGGTGTCACTCATGGATCTCTATCAGGTCAGTAATCTTCTTAGTCAGCGAACGTCTCCACTGTCTTCTGGGAGAAAGACTTAGAAAAGTATGAAAAATTGAAGGCTAGGATGGTTGAGGTCTTCAACACCGAGGAAGAAGCTGTCATAAAGGAACGAATATTGGGGGAAGAATCATATGACTCCCTTAGGGCCCATTACTCTAGACTTGGCCTCAAGATTGAGGTATGCAAGCAACTGGTTAAGGCCCTAAAAGAGAAAGTAATTGAAGCCTAGTATCCTTTGGGCCTATTCAATGCATTTGTGGTGAGGCTGTCATAGGTCAACCCCTTCACCACCAGAATGTGCACCCTAGAGGACTATATCCTCAGTAAGTACGATGAATTCATGGAGTCCCTATATTAGTCTACTATGTACTTTGACAGAGAAAGGTTGTCAAGACTATCTAAAATGATGATCCGAGCATACAATGCCATGAAGATAGTAGATGATTCTGGAGTGGGGCTGAAGAAGTTGAAGAGAAGCTTGAGGTTGTTCGTGGCCGGTGGGAAGGCATTACGGATATAGAAAAGGATGACATAAGCCAAGTGTTGGAAGCATTTAAAAATAGTAGAGGGAAATAAGGTTCTCTGGAGTCCAGATATTTTCACCAACAGGATACATTATGAACATTCTTTATTCTTTGAGCACAAGCTCTTGGATCCTAGAATCCTGGATCCAATAAGTTTTGCATTCTTTTGATGACCCGTGTCCAGGTTCCCCAGAGCTGACTGGTCATTATCAGGCAGTTAATAAGGGTGTCAGAAAGTAGGTAACCTTAGCAAGACATGTCAACTTGAGAGATGCTTCTGATAGATGGTCTTCCTAAGGTTCCGCTCTAGCATAACACCTACTGCATTAGAGACAGTGAGCCACTTTTACATTGACAAGGTATGTAGCATTGATCCCCGGGGGATCAGATTTCTTCTATTCTCCCTCTGGCTCTGTTCTCAAGGCTGATTCTTCCATACCTCTTCTCTTGTCTTCTTCTGCTGATTTGTCAGACCTCTATTCTTCTTGAGGTTGTTGTAACGTGGTGTAGGTAGTACCGGCCATAGGAAATTGTATTTTATTGGTTGAGTGTAAAGTTAAGTTAGGTTAACTTTAGGGCAAACATGTGTATAAATAACAAGTCTGACCTCATTCCAAGGGTCAACAAAATTAATGATTTTGCAGTCCATAGCTTTAGCACTTCAGTAGTTTCATGTTCTTGTAGTTGTAGAGCTCAATGCTCCTTAGTTCTTAGAAGTTCTCAGTAGATAGATGCTTCCTTGGAGCCATTATTGTACGCACCAGTGCTACAAGAAAACTATTAATGAAGAAGGAAGGATTTGCGCAATGTTGTTGTTGGTCTTCTGATCTCTGAGTTAATACTCTTTTGTACTATATGTTTCTGATGTCCCTTTCTCTAATATTATAAGTAGATTAATGAGTTTCCTTTTCCCTCCTATTGAATATGTATGAACTGATGGTTCTATATGCATTTAATATTTATTGTATCATGTGAGAGCTTGGTTGATGTTTTAAATGTATTTGCACAACTATAGGTACAATGGAATGCTTCTAACCCTGGCATATCTTTTGAAGTTTCTTTGATAACCCAAATGCTTGTAGGAAACCCTGACCTAACAAAATCCCTGGAGAAGACAAGCCAAGATATCCAGCTATCCCCCCGAAAAAAATAGTCACACTCCCAACTAAGCTCCTGCACCGTCGAGAACCGACTCTCATGTGCTTGAAGGCCTAGATAATTTATTCCCTGGACAACCTTTACAGGAAAAGTTGGTTGGTACCCCAATACCCGGTGACAACTTACACTCTGTTGGTGGACCAGTAACAAAGTCCCATCAATAGAAACTGGTGCTAGAAGGAGGGCATGAGCTTGTCCCCTTCTGAGGATTTAGATTGTACACCGCCTGAGGGTTCCCCAAGCCATAGTTCTCAGAGGAAAGCCTTTAGTGGGATTGGATCATTTTCACCTGCATGATCTGAAAGAGACCTTAGATCAGCCCCCAATCCAAGTAGGTTTTTCAAACTCAAACCTCCTGCTCGAAAGAGGCAGACCCCGCAAACCAAGCCAGCCAACATTGTCTGGGGATTTACTACATCTCAGAATACTCAAATCTCTCAGATAACCTCAAGTACTAATGGTCAAACTAGCCAAAACCCAACTGCCCTGATGGCTGCATACTTCAGTAACACAGGGTCCCCAATGGGAGAGTTTCCAGGTGCAACCAATGATCTCCCTGCGTACCCAGAGATGATATGTCCCTACTATGAGCACTTAGGCTCATGAACTGTAGAAAAGAATCTATAGGCATATAAAGATGCCATGAACTGACACCGGGTCCAACATCATGAAGTTGTGACCCAAATGTTCCCTCTATCCTTGGGACAGAATGTGCTAAACTGGTACCTTGAATTGCTAGCCAACTCCATCAACTATTTGCAGAACATGGAGGACGCCTTCCTAGCGGGCTTCCGCATAGACATGGACCTAGCCTAGTCCCACAACTAGTTTATCTCCATCTAAAAGGAATTGACCGAACCCCTTGCACCATTTAACCATCAGTTCCAACGCACCTTGAAGTGATGCACGGGCCCTTTCATCCCATTTGCAGATGTAACCATCTAGACATACCTTAACATGATGGACCCTTTTATTTCCACTCTCCTATAGAGAACTATCACCCCCACTGACCGAGATACTATTGCAAAGGTTTACAACCTAGCCTTGGATTTGTCACGTGGCTTGAACAAAGCTCCTGGCAGGATTGGGCAGAGCATGCCTTTAAACATGATACCCAACGAAACTTCTTACGCCAGGGGATATAATCCCAATTAGGCAATGGGTGGCCATGCAATGACCATAAATCCCCCAACACCACCGATAGACCAACAGGCCCGATACATATATCTGTTGCAAGTCAAGACAACACCGAGTCTAGAATTTGTTCCCTGGAACAAACCGCAACAAATGCAACAATCACAGACATAACCTTCTGAAGTGCCTTTCTTCCTATCACCTACGGCTAGAGGACTATCGCCCTTGACTCTGGTAGCTGCTATCGCCTTCCCCGAGAACCCACCTCAACAACTATCATATTATAATGTGAACACCCAACTATCCTCCAAGGTTGAATCCCTCTGTTAATTATTGTCCTCATTGACTATGGACATGGGACAGCTGAAGGTGGGGTCCTTTACACCCCATAACCCTAATTCCTAGAGAAGGAATATATTCTCTGGCCAACAAAATACCAATGTCAGAGGAAGGAATTATAACAATGGGCCTTGGCCCACCCAATAGCAATGAAAAAACAATGAAAACACCGGAGGTCCTCCTCTAAATCAAAACACTGCTCAAGGTAGTGCTGGACCTACCCATTTCATGCTAGTCATAGAACTCAAGCCCCTAACTAACTGGTGTAGATTGCACAATGCCGACTCTCATTCTGAGGTGAACTGTGCCACACTAGAGAAGGTCATCATGATCTCCTAGCTAGACAGATAACAAACTACTGATCCTAATCCCCCAGAACCTTCCATGCAAGAGCCCACTCATAGTGCCTTTTTCTGTGAGACCGTCTTCTTTGGGATAGACAAGGAAGATGAAGAAGAACCTGAATCGCAAGGGTTCTTTGATGAATCTATTTCGGCCTTTGAGGCCATTTCCTTCACCAACCCATGGACTCCTTACAACACTCAAAGTCAGGCTGGTAAAGGAATAGTTTACATGCACACACCTCCCAAATATACCCCTCCCTCGGAAAACACAACCGATTTTTCCTTCCCACCAAAAGGATCTAGCTCTAACCAAGCTAAAGATCCAGTCGAGGGAAGCCAACCATTCCTCGGGGGGAGGTTCAACATCACAAAGGTGTTAGAACAAACTACCACCTCCATGACCCTGATGGAGGTTTTGTTGAACTATCCCGAGTAGAGGAAGTCTCTTCTAAAGCTCTTGGGAAAATGGAAGCTATCATTCACCCACCCAAGACTGTCACTTTTGATGATGCCAATGCGGTTGTCTTTTAAGGAAACATTGAGGATCCTCCCTTCTTACTAGGATTAAACATACAAGGGAATAACCTACACAATTTCTTGGTAGATTTTGGTGCTTTGGGCAATGTCATGCCCTTATCAATATGCGAGAAGCTTGGACTCCATCCCACTCCATCCAAAGGCGTAGTAGTCCAGCTAGACAAAAATGTTGTAAAAATGTTAGGTGAGTTGAAGGATGTCCAGATTTAGCTCATCCAAGACCACCAGATAGAAAGCATAATCAACATCCAAGTGGTGGACATCCCATAGACCTATGGGATGTTACTAAGTAAAAATTGGTCCAAGGCCCTTAATGGGTATTTCTCCACTGGCTTTTCCCACTTGTGGCTCCCCTGGGAGGGAGAGCCTAACCAGATCCAGGTAGAAAGTGAGTCGAGGATGAAGTAAGCCCTCACCAAAGTCAGGAGGGTGAATGAGGTCCTTTTCTCTGAGACTTCCCCTGGGGTATAGTGACCCCTCGAGATCCTCACATTTGATATCACCCCGAGGAGGATCCCATAGTTTCTCAGAGAATGCAGGACCTGGACAAAAAAGTAAGGGGTGAGGTTAACTCATAGGGTATTGCAAAAACTCCCACTACACTCTTGTCTAACACTTGGTGCTAGGTGCATTATCAAAAAAATTTAGAACTAGAGTGTGAGGTGTGAATTGCCGCTGCTACTCGTCATATCAATGCCCTCCAGGAGGAAAAACACAAGATAGATTTTCCTGGACCCAAAAATCATTCCTGCGGTATCCCCATGGTTCCGCTAGTCCAAGAATCCTAGGTATAGGCTTTTCCAGAGGAAAACCTCACCCACATGACATCAGAGCTGGAGGAAACTCCTCCCAACCTTCCCAAAAACAATCCAAAGGCCACTCCTCCTTCCTAGCCCAAGACAACAAACAATGACTTGTGGACCCTAAAGTTCGACAAGTCCCAGTCTAAACAAGGCTATGGGGCTAGAGTGGAATTGATCAACCCATGAGGAAAATCCTTCCTCGCATCTTACAGACTATAGTTTAGCTACATGAACAATGTCACATAGTATGAGGCCTTGGTTCTTGGACTCCTATTTGCACTAAGAAAAGGAATCACCCGCCTCCAAGCGCTAGGTGATTCAGAGTTGATCGTTAAGAAGGTCCAGAGCCAATACACTGATGACATTATTTTTCCATTAGTATACTCAGAGAAAAATAGATAGAAAGCATTACCGGCAGACAACAAGCATTACCAGTGAAACACAAGCAGTACCGGTGAAATGCAAGCATACCCGACAGATCAAAGATTTTGAGAAAAATCTAAGTATAGAATCGACAAGCATCACCGGTGAACACAAGCATCACTGGCGACATGGTTTTCAGAACAAACCCGACAGGAACAGACAAGCATACCTGACAACATGTTCAAGAAAGGAACACGGATGATCAAGAACACCGACCGTCAGAAAAGCCACAAATTGTGGATCTGAGTTTTTACACGGTGGATAAAGCAAAGTTATTTGTTTTTTTATGGTCATGCAAGATTTATGTAAATACTTTAAAGCATCCTAATGGATCTAAAGCATATCTAACTACAGATCAAGATCAAGTTATATATCTTGAATCTAGAGTTAACTTGCAATGCATGAATCAAGAATTGAACCTAAGCTAGTATAAATAGATGTTCATTCTCAATTGTGAGAACATGAATTCTTATTATTGATAGCCAAAAAGAGCATCTAAGGAGCAGAAGGCAGAATTCATGCAAAGATCAGAAACAAAATACATCAGTTATCAAGAACACACAGAGGCTACCAACGAGCAGATAAAGGTAATACTCAATCATGGAAGGATGATTATTAGTATATTTTGAGCTTTATAGGATCTATTATCAGCAATTGAAGATTGCATATATCATCAGATCAAAGACTTATGTAGTTGCATTCTAACAAGTGCATCACATCTAAAATCCTTTTGTAGAAGGTGGACTTAACCATCCTTTGTAAATCTCTTAACAGAGTGCACACTTAACAGTGTTGCTAAAGCTTCAAACGAAATAGATCTTAATAGGTCTCCACTATAATACTCCTAACAGGGTAGGTCATCAAAAGTGACCAAATTGTAAGCCTTAACCGTCCCTTCTTATCTGTAGATAGTGAAGTTTTGTGGGTAACAATCCCCACCATAGTTTTTACTTTCTAACAGGAGTTTTCTACGATATCATATCTTATGTCATGTGTTATATAATTTCATGAATGTTTCTATTATTGTTACATATCAAAAAGAATGTATGATATGATTTCATATGCATAAAGAAAGATGAATAGATAGATAAGCTAAATTACAAACTGATGACTAAGGGTTAATGGGCTAACCAAGAAAAGTTTTAGAGGTATTGATTCACCCCTCCCCTCTCAGTACAATCATCTCAATATAATTCCAACAATTGGTATCAGAGCTTAGTCTCTCTCTTGAAAATCTTAAAGACTTGAGAGAAAAGATCAGAGCAATGGATAAGTTCAGACTGGATATGACTATTGAGAATGAGTAGTTACAAATGCAAATAAACTATGAGCAATATAAGGAGGCAAAGATAAAGCTAAGAAAACTTCTTGATGAAAGACAAATTATGGAAACCAGGCTGAATGAGAAAGACTACAAAGAAATGGAAATACAAGAGTAGTTTGAAACAACAAAATCATCATTGAGCAAAGCCTCAGACGTATTAGTCAAAGAAATTACAAGTATGCAAGAAATCAATCTACATCTGACAGATCAAATCAAGATGTTGCAAATTGGTCAAGAGACTCAAATGGTAAAAATTATTGATGTCATGAATGATGCAAGAAAAGCTAAAAATGAAAGAACACTAGCCATTGATGATAGGAGGAAAATTACAGAGAAGCTACAAGAGAAAGAATCAGAGATTGAAAGACTCACTAAGCATCACCATGAGGTTACCAACCAGATTATTCTTATGAGTCAAGAAGCAAACAGATTAAATACAGAACTCATTGAAAGAATATAGATCATTGGTGAGTTGAGAGAAGAGAATGAAAAATTAAAGCATGAAATCAAAGTCCAAAATTAGCACAATAAACTAATCAAAAAGGCTGAGGATAGAAAAAAAAGGATTGATGATTTTCTTGATGGACAAAGAAGAGTCAAGAACTGCACAGGATTAGGCTACAATGAGAATGGTGAATCCTCTAATCAACTAGATTAGAGGAATGCTTTCACAACCCCAAGATCCAAGAAGCTATCATGCAATCACTATGGAAAACCAGGCCACACCTCAAACATCTGTAGAAGCAAAATGAAAGTTATTTCTCAAGCACAATCTAGTTTTATTGGTAATTGTTATAAATGTCAAAAAAAAGGACACAAGGCACATGAGTGCAGATCCAAAGTGATAAATCCAAAGAGAAAAGCCTATATGAACAAATACTGTCCTACTTGCAAGATGTCACCGGTGTGGAATATCCCTCAACCCTAAGAAATGTATATTCAGGGTCACTAAAGGGAAGCTTCTCAGGCATATGATCTTTGAGAAGGGTATATCTATTGACCCTATGAGAGTTGAAGAATTGTTGAATCTACAAATGCCCAGTAGTAAGACGGAAATGAGATCTTTCTTTGGAAAGATCAATTTTGTCTGGCGGCTCATTATTGGATTCGCTGAGATCATGAAGTCACTTAATGAGATGATGAAGAAAGATACGAAGATTGAGTGGAGTCCTAAAGCAAAGTAGACATTCACCTAGATTAAGCAAATGATTATGGAAGCACCAGTCTTGGCTAGTCTGGACTATTCCCTCCCCTTCCATATATACTCCTTTTCTTCGCTACATTCTTCCATGGTAGTTTTGACCTAGAAGGTTGAAGGGAAGGAATGACCAATAGCTTTCATGAGCTCCCCTTTCAAGAACACCAAAGTTTTGGTATTCACCTTTGGAAAAGTAGGCCTTTACTATCATTCACACCGTGAAGAAATTCTGGCATTACATCCTCTGGAGCAAAGTGCACGCTATCATCTCGGACCAGGTTATTAAGTCTCTACTCCTATAGAGTGAATTGGATGAACAATGGGGGAAATGGATGACCATCCTCCAAGAGTATGATTTGGAAATGCAACCCAGGAAGATAGTCTGAGGCCAGGGACTATGTAGAGCGATGGTAGAAGGGACTCCAGACATTGAATGCCAAAATAATACAGTGGTGTCCATCACTCAAGATCCATGGTATACTTATTGTTGAATAACAGATGTTCAGAGGGGCTTCCCCTAAACAAATGTCGCACCCTGAGGCTCAAAAGCACACATTTCATGATAAAAAAATATGACACTTTTTCATAGGAACTATGAAGGGGTATACCGCTGGTGCATGGACATGGACCAAGATACAAAGATAATTGAATAATTTCATGGGAAGTTTGGAACCGGGCATGGCTCAGCTAATGCCACTTCTCATCAGATCCTCCAGGATGGATACTATTGGCCTTGCATTTTTAAGGATGTCTACACTCACATTAGGAGATGCCATACTTTCCAAATAGCGGCACATCATGAGTGGACCTCGGTCATGCCTCTGCAGCTAGTCTTCGAAGCTAGACCCTTCACCCAATGGGAATTTGAATTTATCAGGGAAATAACCCCAAACTCGTCTGCCAACCACCAGTATATTTTGACTGCTACCGATTAGTACACTTGGTAGTTTGAAGAAATTCCTTGTAAAAATAACATGGAAGACGTAGTTATAAAATTCTTGGAAGAAAACATAGTTACCCGATTCGGAATGCTATTTTCTATAGTGTGTGACAATGGTCTGGAATTTTCTTCAGTGAAACTACTCAAATGGACCTATGAAAGAAAGATCAACCTGAATTTCTCCAACAACTACTACCCCCAGGGTAATGGTGTGGCTATGTCTACCAACAAAAATCTACTTGAGGTGTTTAAACATTTATTAGAAAAGAATCCCTGGGACTAGCATCAAAAGCTTAGGTTCCCCCTCTGGGTAGATTTCATATGAATAAAGGTAGCCCTGGGGACATCACCATTCCATCTGGTTTATGGCCAGAATCTAGTATTCCCCATCAAATTACAGATCCCGGTATTACAGTTTATGCAGGAGTTCAACAATCGGGATAACATTACGCAGGTTCGGCTTTTGAACCTGGTGCGAATGGAGGAATAGAGAGATGCAGCCCTTGAAAATTTTGCACATCATCAAGAAGTAGTAAAAAGATGGTTTGACCGAAGAGCCCAGTATAAGGCCTTTCAGACTTTGGACTTGGTCCTCTTGTGGGACAAGGCCCGGGAAAAGAAGGGAAAGCACACTAAGTTCCAATGGCTCTAGCTTGGACCATATCTGATAGTTGAGATTTGCGGGGAAAATACTTATCACCTCAACACTATGACCGGAGAAGCCATCCCATTTCTTGTCAATGGGAAGTTTCTCAAGTACTATTTTGAATAAGGGAGGCAGTGAGTTTGCCCGAAGTTGTATCATATGTAAATTTTCTACTTGTAAATATCTTTCTCGGTGCTCCGTTTGGAGTGCCTTCATCTTGTAAATAGTTTGTCAGACATCCTCCAATATATCCTTTTCCTTCCTTTGTATTTCCATTTGTTTTCAATTTTCTTTGTTTTCTGGGTTCCCAACGTGTTGTCTTCTTCTTATAGACAGGTATGCTTCGCATAACATCTGGTCTTTGGAATGGTACCTTGTACATTCTGATGAATTGAGAATCTATTGTTAGCATAATGAAATTTTTCCATGCTCTGGAGTTATTTTGTAACTATGGTAAAAGGTTATGGGTAATCTTCATCAGATTCACATCTTGATAGTCTGAGCATCAGTTAAACAAAATTTAAGAAGCAAGTAATCAGACACCTTGAGGGCAGATCGGTTGCACTAGTTGTTGACCAAGTCTAAAAATCATTAAAATATCCTGGTTTTGGGACATTCTCTCCTATTTGGTAATTTAAAGTGGGTGGAAAGGTGAAAGGAGTACCACCGTTCAAATTAGCTAAACTTAAGGTTTGTGGTGAAAGAAGCACCACCTTTCCACCCAGAAAAAGAAAAAAAAGGAACTAAAGAATAGGGAATTCTAGTATCTGGGAGAAATGTGCAAGATATGATGACTTTGGTTTGATTTTCTTAGAGCCTCCTCTCTACTTCTCCCAGAGGTCATCGGCTTGGTTTTCTTCCAAAGCACACACTTCACTGCTGACTAAAGACTGAAAGATTGAATCAATGATGAGTCTGATTCTCTCAAACGCCTCGCACTTTGCAAGCAGAATGCTCTAGGTAAAGATTAATTCAAGTTTTTCTAACTAGAGATTTTGAAGTTCTTGAATGTGCTAAGACATTCGTCCTAGATATTCACCATTTGTTATGCCCTACATACCCATCCCTACATTTTATAGGAAAAATGTTGGGTCCCCCTTTTCACTTGTGCTTTTCCTTTGGTTTATTTTATTTTGTTTCCCTCTGGGATTTGCCTCCACGAGGGTTGTTTCCCTTCTGTTTCTCATCTTTTGCATCTCTAGGACCCTATCCCAAAGTTGGTTTGTTCTTTTGAGTCGGTCGAATCCTGGACTCTGGGATTCTCTCCCATCATATGTTCTTTTTTTAGAAGGTGTCGCTGCATGGAATCCCCGGGCCCGGTGTCCGAAGGTTTTCCTATTCAGGAGTTTGTGGGGAGAAAGAAACACATTTTTACCCTAGGGGTATAAATAGAAGTTACCAGTCATTTTCATATTTACCACGATTAAACACTTAGAGCACTCAGAGCAATTTTGAGGTGATTATGGAAATCTAAACAATGTTTTTTCTCCCTGTGCTTAGTGGTTTATTAAACAACGATTTGCAATGCTTGATCATGGTTGCTTGAAGGTTAACTTGTTGCAGAGCGCCTCCCATGCTCATCTTTCATGCATTCCCTATGTTTCCAGGTAGGCCTTTCGCTCTCTCTTCTCTGGTTTTTGGTTTTCTGTGTCTTTCTTGTCTGTTGTGTTTTTGTTTCATTTTGTCTTGGTTCCATTTTTTTTTTTGGCACGTCTTTGCACTAGCTTTTCTGTCGCCTCCCGTTCATGGGTTGGCTCTGCTAGAGGGTTGGTCACCTTATTTGTAGTTGTATTTTAGGTGTAAGTGCTTTGTATATTTTGTAGAATAGTGTAAATGCCTCTTTATATTATGTATATATTGTAGTCTTCCTATACATTTATTTTATATACACCCACTCTTGTGCTTCGACCCTTGTAGTGCTTCGGCCTCTTGTATATTTTGTGTATGTTCTATGTATATCCTTCCATCTATGTTGAGCTCATTACACTCTATCATGTCCTAACCAATTATCAATCTTGTTAGAGAGGTATTCACCATGGCTCAAACTCAGCACCTTGCTGGTTCAAGCCATGGCAACTTTCTCTCTCCTCTATCATGTTGCCTTAATGGAAGGATAAATTTCCCATGAGCGGGCATTCAAATCTCATCCCATCTAGCATTTACTTCCCTCATTTCAGCCCACTTATCACCATTAATTCCATTACACCGCTTGTCACATGGCCACGTGATGACCCATGTCTGCCAAGTATGGCTTATTGCTGGTCACGTCAACAATAGCTAGTTCTTCTGGACTCTAGGTGCTGAGAAGCGCCTAGGTCTTCATTCCATTTTTTCCACTTAATCCATTTCCCTAGAGCCCCAAGTTTTTATCAGAATTCTATCTATGTTAATTTCACCATTTTGGGATTTTGATGCATGCTAACACATTTTTGGGTAGGTGCGAAATGGTGGTGAATTCCTTGAAGTCCTTAAAATATTACTTTTATCATATCATGTATTGACAGTTATCTGGTCTTGCAGGTTGCAGATAGATTGATCAAAATGTCTGAAGTGATCATTCATCCTAATAGCCCAGAGCTCCCAACTACCTCCACTCAGGCAGCTATAAAAACTAAGGCCAAAAGGATGCTGGCCAAGCTGCTGCTAACTTTCAAGTACCCGAAGGAGGGTGCTCTCATAGGGTCCAAGGTGGAATCTAAGTTGAAAAATATAATAGACACAAAGCGCAGACTATGGGCTGAAATGTAGGGCTTGGTCCAAGCCATCTACCAACCAAGGACTGCCAGAGATGATATGGCGAAATACTTGGCCGGCTCTGGGATCATCAAAGCTACAAGTTTTCCATGCTTGATGCAAGCAATGGAGCTGATACTCAAGCTGGCGATGCTCTACATTATCCAGCGACTATCGTCAATCTAGACGCAACAACTTTTTATTTAGGGCTAAGGATCCTCCAATTCAAGGGATCTACTGTTCTCTCCTGGTCCACATCACTAAAGAAGTTTGAGGAGGCTTCTCTCCTCTCCTAGTAGCATCTCAACACTCATTGGTTAAATTCCCCAAGAAGGGATTATAAAAAGATGAAGTTGCAAATCCCCCACGGGGATTTCAAAGAACCTATCTAGGCTAGGATCAGATTTTTATGTAGGCTCTTTAGAGAGCCCCATGCCCGGGATTTCTTGGCATGGATGTATTACTTTCTGTACTGCATCACCACCCATAGTCAGACATTCAATTGGGTGGCCATTATTGCCAACCATGTGGACACACAGATGAAGAGAGTCCTCCAGACTTCAAATTTCTATATGACATCATGCATCTTATGGGCACTGGCCGAACAAAGACCTGCCTTTCAGTGTTTACAGACAATGGGCATTCTTGGGAACAGGCCAGGCCAGTTGACATCTAGTGGGAACTAAGTTTCCCAAATTTTTGCAGGGTAAATGATGCCTTCATTTACCAAAATATTTTGATACTTACTCAGGATTCTGGATACCAATTATCAAGAGGCGATGAACTTGGTGATTTATTACAGGAAATAATTTATTCAATTCCAGTAGCACACATATATTTGGGTGACTGGCTTCTCCGAGAAACCCTATCTTCTTCCCCAGTATTGCGGGGATAAAATTATTCTTGTAGAGTTCTATAGACAAATTCTAGAGCTACATGCCCTCTTCACATTGAAGAAGGTTACCAACATTTTGTTCCCAATCTCTTGCAGGAACTATTCTTGTAGTCTTTCCATAGAAAAGGAAGCAGATAGTGAACTGAAGAGTCTGGGACTGGTGGAATTCCACCACACCAGAAGTAATTTTGATCCATTAGGTAAAATAGAAAAAATGCTTCCCCAGGCATCCCCGCCACACATGGAGGATATTGAAGATTTCTTGGTGGACTACTAGGACAATTTTGATCTCCGGGCCCACCAACATTCGTAGATGTCTAAAGGCCTGATGAAGGCCCTCGACCTTCAGGGTTTCTCGAAGGGTTTTTTAGATGACGGGCCGCTAGAGGACCCATTGTACAAAGAGAAGGGGTTAGATAAATTGGATCTCCTCTAGTGGATTGGGCCACCCAAGAAGATTTAACAATTGAGGGGGTATGCCACCTCATTGTATAAAATAGTCACAGGTATTTTGCACGGGTGTGTCCAAAGAGCACTCGAAAAGGGCCAATTGTTCGAAGGTCCACTTCGACCTCCAGAGCCGCAAGACCCAGCACAAGAAATGGGAAGGAGATACAAGATACACCAACCCAAGTACCTCCCAAGGGTCCACTACCCATGATGGCTCAAATACAGGAAAAAATGGAGTAATCTAAGCAGATAAGAAAGAAAATAAGTGCACAACTATCTGTTGGCCTCCTCGCAACTCCAATAGAACCTGCTCGCCCAACGAGATCCCCGTCACTAGCCACACTTATTAGTAGGTGTACATTCATTGAGGTGGATTCTAAAAGTATTCTAGATATTGGGGCCCGAGGACAAAGAAAGAAAAAGTAGAAGGTGAACCCCACCCCAAGCACAGACGCTGGCCCCGGTATGCCTAACATGCCCCCAATAGTTGTCAGTTTGGATTTCCCCAAACTTGAGAATATTTTAGCTACCTCTCCCCTGCATGACAATTTTGATGATATCTTTGGGATGGATGAGCTCATGAACCTACATGGGGATATAGACCACATGGTAGGAGAAATTGCCACTCAGGAAAAAGAGGAGATCCCAACTAAAAATGAAGCCTGGGAGCAAGAGGCTGCTATAGAGTAGGAAGTCCAAGAAGAAATACAAAAGGAGCCCGAGTGGGAGAAAACCCTGGTCTAAGAGTCCGAAGATGAATCAAGGAAAATAACAAATGAGCAACCGATTATTGTGGAAAACAGACCCATGGGATCAACCGTACCCCCATTCATCACACTCCAAATGCCTTTAATTAGTCTAGGTGACCAAATGCCCCAGAATACATTCGGTGAGGTAATCACAATAGCCCAAACACTAAATCTTGGCCTGATACCTCAGCCGCTCCCAGAAAATGTCCCAGTAGAGGAGGATATTCTGTAAAATGATATCAAAGAGCAAGGAAAACAACAAGGTGAGGGGGAAATCCCCAAGGACATAAATGTCAATTCGCTTGATGTTGAGAAGGATGGAGAAATCCCCGAGGATACTGGTGATGTTGACACCGGCAGAGAAGAAATCCCAGACATCATGGAGGAAGATGTGAACATGGAAAAAAATACTGAGGCCTATAGAGAGCAGAAGTAGGAACAGGAAAAGGAAAAAGATCTTGATGACACTGAAGATACTAGGAATGCACCGCTAGACTCCGAAGAGAGTCGCGACACCGAGGCCTTGACAGAAAAGCCTCCCCAATCACCCCAATGGCTGGTAGAATCTAGAAAGAGAAAGGCCTCGATAGTAGAAACAAGTGTTCCACTCTCCCTAGCTGAGATGATGGCTCAAAATGTAGAGGCCAAGAAGCCTAAGAAGGCCCAAATAGTCCATACCCTCCAGATTGGTCCAGCAAGAAATATAGTTGCAACAATTGCAACATCTCCCTCAGATGCAGATGTAGTGGCGGTAAGGCCCAAAGATTATACAATTACAAAGGTACCTTTGGGGAGGAGAGATAAGTAGGGTGAACTGGACCTTTTAAGGGAGGCCACCAAGGTAGTGGAGGCCTGATATGATAAATAGACCCATAAGTTAGAGGAGGAAAGAGAAACCAACACAAATCTCCTCAGACTTCTAACAGAACTCACACAGCCGCTGGCCGAGGTCCACCCGGAAGCTTCTACCTCCAAACTACCACTTGCACAGGGTGACCTGGATTCTCAAAGGGACATGAAGAAGAAGGCCCAAGCTGTAGACGGGTGGATCACCGAGAAGATAGTCGCCATAAGACAATTTTTAGTGGTGTCGCTCTCAGATCTCTATTAGATCAGTAATCTCCTTAGTCAGGTGAACGTCTTTGCTGTCTTGTGGGAGAAAGACTTAGAAAAGTATGAAAAATGGAAGGTCGGGATGAATGAGGTCTTCAATTCCAGGGAAGAAGTCATCAAAGAGGCTGGAATATTGGGGGAATAATCATATGACTCCCTCCGGGCCCAGTAATCCAGACTTGGCCTCAAGATTAAGGTATGCAAGCAACTAGTTAAGGCCCTAAAAGAGAAAGTAACTGCGGCCAAGTATCCTTTGGGCCTGTTAAAGGAATTTGTGGTGAGGGTCTCACAAGTCCACCCCTTCACCACCAAAACATGCACCCTAGAGGACTATGTCCTCAATAAGTATGATGAATTCATGGAGTCCCTATATCAGTCTTCCGGGGACTTTGAGAGAGGAAGGTTGTCAAGACTATCTAAGATGATAATCGAGGCACATGATGTTGTGAAGATAGTAGATGAATTTTGGAATGGGGCCAGAGAAGTTGAAGAGAGGCTTGAGGTTGTCCATGGCTGGTGGCATGACATTAAGGATATAGACAAGGATGGCATAAGCCAAGTGTTGGAAGTGTTTAAAAATAGTAAAGGGAAATAATGTTCTACGGAGTCTAGAGATTTTAACTAGTAGGATACATTGTGAACATTCTTTGTGTTGGAGATTTGCCTCTATGCAAATAATTAACTGTATGTTTTCCATTGATGATAACATATAATATACAGTAGGTATCATATATGCAATTATCAGTACATATGTTTTGGAGCTATGCGTGTTTATTTCCATGGTGTATACATGTTCTAGTTGCTATGTACATTCACGCTGAGTTAGATATGCAGCTACAATTAAGTTATGATTAATCAGTTATGGCAGCTACAATTTCTGGAGTTTATCTGTTAAGAGCCGATGTAAATACAGTGTCTCTTGAGTTGTGCCTATCTTAATTATATGTGTGTTTTTATTCATGTTTAGTTATGAGTTAAAAATAATTATCCAAAGGTGCTAAATGTGTTTCAATGGAATCTTGATGTTATAGTTAATTTGGTGAAGCTGACTTTATGAAGTGTTGTGTCTATTTAGTTTGTGTTGCACGGTCTTAATCTTGACTGCGTGCTTGGTTGAGCCGACAAGGAAGTTGATGAAGTGTTTCTAGATACCGTCGTGACCTTATCTTTGGTGAAGATACATATAGAAGTTCATATATGTTTGTTAAGTGTAGAAATTAAAGTGAAAAAGAAAAGACAGAGAAGAGAAGAGAGTCAGAAAGAATAAGTTGAAGATCTATGTGAAGAAAATAGAAGTTGATTGCAATTCATTGGAACTGATCAAGACAACAGGTCTACTCAAACTGTTCATTTACCAAATATAGTGTATATCTATTGTAATGAAGGTTTTAACCTTCACCATCTTAGCAGTGAGCTATTGGACAGTGAGTCCTCACCCTTAATAGGGTTATCTGTAAAAGACTCCTAACAGGGTTCGACCTTTAACCAGGTCTCTATACTTCTTGCATTGTAAAGATCAACTCCTAACAGGGTTGTAAGATATTCTAACATGGATCATTATAAACTAGTGCATTTATTTGTGAGTGCTAATTCCCACCAGGGTTTTTACCTATTTGGTTTCCCCATAACCAAAATTGTTGAGTACTCTATTGTGTTATCTAAATGTGCATTTACTTTATATCAAATTACATTTAAGAAAGAGAAAATAATTAAATTGACTGATAACTAATTCACCCCCCTCTCAGTTATCATTAGGAATATTCCAATAATTGGTATTATAACCAAGTGCCTTGGAGATAAAGCCTAACAGCTTAAGGTAGATTAGATGACATACTTGAGGAAAGAGAGTCCTAAGTTTGATGGAGAAAATTATCTTGACTGGAAAAAAAAAATGAAAACACATTTTCAGTGCATTGGATTTGAGATCTATGAGATTGCCACTCAACAAATTGAAGTTCCCACCTTGAAAGATCTTGTAGCAGATGACTCTACTATGAAACAAAAGGAAGTGTTCACTAATAATGCAATTTCCAAAGAAGCCCTAATTAGCACCCTATCCGACAGTGAATTCTCTAAAATTAAGAAGACAGATAAAGCATACTCTATTTAGAAATACTTAGAAGATATGTTTGAAGGAGACATCCAAGCAAAGAATGCACACAGAAAGACATGGAAGAAAAGATACAATAGTTTAGAGATGTTACTTGAAGAAAACATCAGATCTTACAATCAGAGGAATAATGAAGCAGTATGAGGTATAAGAAACAATGGTGGAGAAATATCAAAGGAAGATATAATGGATAAATTAATGACCACATTGACAGCAGATTATGAGAGCAAGATAAATATCTTAGATGAGACTATGCAATTTTCAAAAGACTTCAAGAGAGAGAATTTGATCAGAAAAATATCTACTTTTGAGATATCTAGATTAAAGATAGAACCTAAAAGTAAGACAACCTTCAAAGCCATAGTCCATAACAAGAAATCTATAAGCATCTCTAGTAATAATGAAGAAGTGGATATAGAACTAGAAGAAATCATTGCTATGATTGCCAAGAAGAAAAGGAAAGGTAAAGGGAAATATGAAGGACAGCTACCACTCAAATGTTTATCATGCAACAAAATTGGTCTCTTTGCATCCAAGTGCCCTACAAGAGTCAAGAAGTTTAGATTAGATTACAAACCTAAGTACACTAAAGAATGTTATCATGTTGAGGATGGTGTAACTGATGATGACTTAGGAGAAGATGAAATTGGATTTGTTTCCATTAAATACATTGAGAAGATGCTTGAAGAAGTGGACAAAGAAGATGAAGTAAAAGAATAGGAGTTAGCATTAGTTTCAAAAGATGACATCAGATTTGACTGGATCATTGACAGTGGATGTTCACACCACATGACATGAGACAAAGACAGATTTGTACATTTGGACAAGTACAAAGGTGGCATGGTTAGATTTGGAGATAACACTCCCAAACCTATCATAGGCAGATGTTCTATCACCTTAGATGGAAAGAACAAGACAAATGGTGTTCTCTATGTTTATGGCTTGCATCCTAACTTACTAAGTCTTGGACAGTTGCTTGATAAAGGATATCAGTTGGAATTAAAAACCAACCATTGCACCATTAACAACAAATAAGGAGACATGATTGCATTAGGCTCAAAGACCAAATGTAATGTTTTTCAGCTCAACTCATTAGTAAGTTGTTTTGTTGTAAAATTATATGACAATTGGCTATGGCACAAGAGACTTTGTCATATCAATTTTGACAACATAGTCAAGATAAGTAATGTAAAGGTAGTAAGAGACCTTCCTAGCATTACAAGACCAGTTGACACCATGTGTAGGGAATGTGTGATGGGGAAGCATGTGAGGACCTCATTCAGGAGAAAACAAGACTCTATAGAAAATAAATTAGATCTAATACATACAGACCTATGTGGACCTACTCAAACAGGATCATACTACGAAGAAAGGTATTTTATTTTGTTTGTTGATGATTTCTTAAGGATGATGTGGGTTGTGTTCTTAAAAGAAAAATTTGAAGCTTTTGAGAAGTTCAAAGTATTCAAAGCCAAGGTTGAGAATGAATCTAGATTAAAGATAAAATGTTTGAGGTCTGATAGAGGAGGAGAATTCACCTCTGACCATTTTTATGACTACTGTGAAGAACATGGAATCAAAAGATAGTTAAGTTCACCCAGAACCCCTTAGCAGAATGGGATAGCAGAAAGGAGGAACATGATAATACTTGACACAGTACACACTATCATGATTGAAGGAAAGGTTTCCCATAACTACTAGAGAGATATAGTCAATACAACAGTTTAGACTATTGATAGAATACAATTGAGGCCAGGGGCAGACAAGACACCTTATGAAATTTGGTTTTGTAATGTACCCACTTTAAAATACTTTAGAATCTTTGGAAGCAAGTGCTACTATGTGTGCTTGAATGTGACCTCTAAATCAGGCACAAACTCAGCGTAGTCTTTACTCAATTGTTCAATTCACAAAGACAAACATGAATTTTTCATCCTGCAAATTCAATTGAAATGACTTGTTGCCTCCTAATTAGTTGTGGATGTCAATTTTACTCTCAGAAAAAGAGCCAACAACCTGACCATTGCTAACATGGAGGATTTCTAAAGCATGAAAGAAGATGAAATTGCCATTAATCTATGAAATGAGATGCAATTAATCTATGAAATGAGATTGCTCTTAATCTAGAAATGAATTGAAATTAATCTATGGAAGCAAATGCAACTAGTCTAGAATTGAAATTGAAACTACTCTATGAAATGAAATTGCAATTAATCTAGGAAATGAAATACTCTTAATCTAGAATTCAAATGCTCTTAATCTAGAATTGAAATTGCATTTAAACTAGAAAGCTTGAGAAATAAAATTGAGATGTTAGATATGTAAATGAATTGCAAATGAAATTAACACATCATTACTAATCCAAATTGAAATTAATCTAATTATGCAATTTAAGCTCAAAAAGCATGTAATAAGCAATGTAAATTTCACTATAGATTTGATGCTCTCAAAAATCATCCTCTCAAATGAAGAAAAAGGGGTTTAATTTATAGAAAACCATGGAAAGAGGGTGAAGAGTTTCTTGAAAAGAAATGGTTGCCTCTTCATTCTCATTTGAGACAAAAATGAAAGAATTATTTAATTAAAAGGATGGATTATTGCCACATGAGTGACCTTTCACATGGAATTATGAAATTCCCTTTTGAGGATAATTCATCCAATCAATTAAAAAACTATTCAATTCCATTTTTGTATATTAGCTAAAGGGGGTGGAATTAATATAATTAAAGCACTTAGGAGTTTAGAATTAAATAAATTAATAATAGGGATTTTTAGCTAATAAACCCTGAGAATTTAGGAATTAAATGTAATGTTAGATTTATGCAAATTTGGGTTTTCTGCATTTGAAACTCAGTCAACTAAAGTGAATCAGGAGAAGAATTTGCCTAGTACAATAGGACTTCAAAGATGAGAAAATGCACCAAAATTGATTGGATTATAAGGTGCCAATTTTGGGGTGTTACATTTTTCCCCTCTTTGAATAGATGTGCCAGCAACGCATTGATTCAAAGAATAGTCTAAAGTGAAGATGAAGATTTTGGAAGTCCAGGTTAGGTTGCCAAGACGCCGATCAGAATAAGAAGTAGAATCATCTGAGAGAAGATCAGAATCAGGGTTAGATTTCCCCAATGTCTACTGATAGTTGATGAAGATCTAGGACTATCTTCAGAATCAAGGTTAGATTGCCCCAATACGAAGGTTAGCCCTCCGAGATCCAGGTTATATTTCCTAGATAACGGTCTAAAGAATTTTTGAGAGTCATCTTTAGAATGAAGTATAACTTTCAGGAATTAGGGTTAGATTGCCCCAATACCCAATGAGATTTCAAAAATATTCTCTAGAATGAAGCTTGATCCTTGAGGATCCGAGTTAGATTTCTCAGATACCTAGAAAGATAGATGATAAGATACGAGACATCAAGATGTCCCTAGAGATTCAAGATCATGGAATATCCAATTTTTCCCATAAGGTACAAAAAATTGAATATGCCCCTAGTGATGAGATGCTCCTAGCGATGGAGATTTGATTCAAATCAAACTGATTTGAGAATGATGCGAAAAGATTCAATGATGAAATCATCTTACCCCCTCAAGAGCGAAATTGAAAGGTGACACATCATAATGATGAGATTGAGAAATTGCAAAGAAGATCAAAGATCCAAAGATATCAGAGATAGATCAAGAGAAAGAAGAATTGATTTAGAGTGATTAATAGGTCTTGTTGATTAGGTTTAACCATAGTTGACCAGAATTCACTAGAGTTGACTTTGATGAAAAGATTGCAGAAGCTGAGAAAATGATAACAAGAGATAATCCTGATAAGAAAGCAACGTCAGAAAATTGACTGCATAAGTGTCTGATTGCGTCAGTCCCAAAATTTTAAAATACAATTTTGAGCTATTTAGGAGTGTTAGATTTTGATTTCGATCACGAAAATGGATTCAGAATGGTCCATTTAGCCAAGGGTGCAATTTTTGCAGAAAAAGGAGCACTTTGAAAAATTAGGTCAAAGGCTATATAAGGCCCGGAGGGGTCATTTTCAAATCATTATTCACCTTTTGACTCTAGCCATGGCGAGGGCTCCAACTGATATTGAGAGCATTCCTGTGCATTCTCACTGATTTGAGCACTCCTGATGACACAACTAACCACCGGAGTATGACGCACCTATGAGTAATCGCAACTTGATCCTATATTTAAAAAAAAAATTATCTATTTTTAGCATTTAGCATGTTTTAGGGCTATTTAAATGTTTTTCACGTATAAAATCGCACAAGGAAACAGTTTCCTCACACTGGCCTCAGTCACCTTTTGCGCGAGGAATCTGAATCCTCGTGCGGGTTAGGGGTTCCTCACACGGGCCCCTACCTGGTGCTCGCGTGAAGAGCACACTTGCGCCGCACGATATTTCTAAAATCTCACACGAGAACACATCTTGTCTCATGCGAGCCAGAAAGCTCGCACGGGAACAGAGTTTCCTCATGCGAGAAAGAGTTTTCTCGCATGGAAAACTGGCCAAAATTCAAAAGTTATCATTTTCTTGCATTGTAGAGTCAGCCAGTTACAATATCTCAAAATTGTGTGTAGAATAGGTCCATAGCTGCATTTGTTGTCTTTTGCTTTGAAAATTCATCATGTTGAGGTACTGATCCAATTTTGTCACTTGCTTTGCAGGTTGACTTCCCAGACATCAGTTTTTGATCACATCATCCTATTATGGGTGAGCTATTACAGACATTATCAAATGTTGACAGGGCCCACATTGACGGGCTAGGATTGACTTACCTGCATGATGCACCTGATATTCAGGTGAATCACGGATTACTTGGTTCCTTGGTTGAGCGTTTCCACTCGGAGATGAACACTTTTCACTTGCCACAGGGAGAGATGACGGTGACTCCCGAGGATGTATATTGGATCTTGAGAGTGCCTTTCCATGGAGCTCGCATGGAGTATGAAACGTAGCCTAGAGTAGGTACACAGGCTTTGAGAGCCATTTTCAGGATGATTTGGTGATGGGCCAAACCATCTCATGGGAGGAGTTGATACGCAGTTAGGGTAGAGATTATCCCTTGGCAGTTGTACTAGCATTATTTTTGAGTTGTCACCTAGTTCCTGATCAAGGTTAGCATGGGTTAGAGTGCGGCTGGGGAGGCATGCTATAGAAGATGATGGTCATTCCTATAGTTACTTTCGGATGGGGTGAGTGTATGCTCGCTTAGATGTACCATGAGATGCATGAGATCGTGTATTGGGGTGCCCATACCATGGCGACAGGAGTCATCGTACTATAGATCTAGGCCTAGGAGCACCTTCTTATATGTAGGATGATATTCCATGATACACAGCAGCCTTTAGAGCCATACATTTATAGATACATAGGTCTGATGACCCAACCCATGCTGGGTAAGACTGAGCAGTGGAGAGCACAGATCAATGACATGGCCGCAATCATATGGTGGCTTTGGATTGCCACTGAGGTATAGGATGATGCTCACCATGAGCTATCATACATGTTCTATTCACATCCTCTGATAGGATGTACCATTACCATTATTGAGTGCTTCCTGCTTAAGCACGTATTGCGCTAGTTCGGGAGGCCACAGGATGTGTCTCTAGAGTATTGCACTTATGCCCGATTCATCGATGAGATGAAGAAGGGTTGGCAGAGATAGCTTGATAGGGGGCACAACATGATAGATTCCCAAGTACCACCAGCCAGGTGGGATTATATGATAGTAGTGACGAATGCAGGTGTGACACTTGCATATAGAGATCATATGTTAACGCATTTGTTTCCCAGGTTTACAGCTCCAGTTGGTTTGATACCTTAGGTGGTACAACCACCACCATAGCAGTAGGTCCCTCCTCCAGGATAGAATCCACCTCTATAGCAGCAGGAGAGAGTTGTATGACCGAGGACAGCTCAGACTGATATTCTTGTTAGACCCATGGGATTAGATGCAAGTGCTAGTTCCAGTGGCAGTCAGGACAGAGTTGCTGAGTAGGGGGATGGTACGATCATGACTAATGCTATTCCAACTGATCCTCCAATAGGTGGATAGGTAGAATAGCTATAGGAGGCTATCCAAAGAGTTAGAGAGAGAACCCGACAGTCTCAGAGGGAGCATGACGACCTCCATACATAGGTGATTATTTAGCAGACTCGGGTAGCTGAGAGAGACCATGATGCAGAGGTGGGAATGGTGGACTTTTAAAATAAATATTTGAGGGACTCCAAAAGGGTTCTATCCAATACCAACTAGTTCTTCTCTAGGATCATCCACATTGATCCAACACACACCATGATAAATCAGAGTGCACAAGTAACTTTTAGTGCCACCACCCACTCTACACCTTTGAAATACATTTCACATCGCTCAACACCATTTTAATACAATTAGGATCAATACCTATGGATATCTTCTCACAAAGAGGAACTCCCTACTCATTCCCCACACAATACCTAATCCCTTCACAAAACTTCCCAACACATCCATGAAGGAAATTCATCACAAATAACCCTATCGTTGTCCCTTACATAGACCCTAACACAGACATTCATAAATTTTTATTTCAAAAATATTTCCTCAATCACTTCAGTCAGATTTGGCTCCACCTATTCCTCTCCAACATATCCCAAATTTGGTCAGATCCAACGGTTAATTAATGAGAAATGTCCCCCGCACTGAGACTATTTTTTTTCTATGACAATCATTCCTGTATTTCCCATATCCAAGAGTTCTTTATGCTTAAACTTCACAAAAACAACATAAACTATGCATAGGAATTAATATTAACATAAACCATAATTTTGTAGAGAAATAATAGTTTTTGGGACTCCAATATGTGGACTGTATCCTCACGGGAAGAAACAAGGATGTTTGCATTGAATTTACATTTTATTGCATAAAATACATATTACATTGTTTCTTTTGACTCCAAACTCTCTTCCAATATCTTCCCTATTCTCTTTTCCTCAGGCTCATGTTCACACACCACTAATAGCCTTCCAAACTGGTTTACAACCTCCTACCAACCGTAAGCAGTCAGTTATATGACTGTTACCAGTTGGTTTTTTTATTATGTTTTGTTATCTAGTTGACAACTTGTTGTCAACTTAGACAACCACTTACCACTTAGGCCTTTATATCATTTCCTTAACCTTTTTAAAGGTTTATCACACCCTTAAACACCTTAAACCTTCTAAAACCCTCCTACAAGCCTCACTAGGCCTTATTTTGCCAATATAGGCAAATTTCACATTTTGCACTCTAAGTGCATT
>MU225863.1:5565414-5587257 GCA_018584345.1 Thuja plicata
TTTATTGATGTATGAAAATGCTATGGTAGATGTTAGATGGATAAATGCTATGTATGATTTGATTTATGCTTATAATGGATGCACATGTTTATGGATATATAAATGCAAATGAATGTATGAAAATGCACTTTTTTAGAAATGAATATAATGCAATGAATGCAATGGTACTAATCATCTCATGCAAGATATCACAATATACAACAGGTACTAACCAAAAGAGCATGAATGAAGATCGAGAGCGAGAACCAGAAACTCGTGCAGTTGAGAAGAAACCACGATGAAATATGAGGACCTTTGAAGAATGAGAAGATGATGAAGAGAGAACCAAACTACCACAATGCAAGCCTAAAATGTGAATGCAAGCCTACAATGCAATTGCAAGCCTAAGCTAAATGCAATCCTAGGACTTTGGTTGTTGGACTCATCGTATTTATCATCATCGAGTGATTTTGGATCATCGGAGTCAATACAATCCTTACTGGTGCCGCTGCAACCATAAGAATATGAATATGACTTTCATCGGATAAAATATAGGAAATGAACATAAGCACCAAAGGCACAAAAAGCAATAACAGTCAAGGAGATAGTTCCAACCTCCCCTTGGCATACAAATAAACAAGATCGAGGGATGTGAGGTTTTTCCACCTTAATGAAGAAGCTCTTATCACATACACCCTATTTATTTGATGTTGTCAGATCATAAAAACCACACCAACAAGCAGTAGACAAAGAAAATACAAAATGAAATTCATGAGAACAGACAGCATACTAAGAAAGAGTCAATCATATCTCAGAAAGTTTCAAGGCTTACAAATGTGTCTATGTTTAGAGTGTTGAAAAAAACCATTGTGCTTGTGAGTGCAATGTGTTTGATTGCTATCGAGAGATGTTTACATTGCGAGATATCTTATGTGTGTTAAAAAACATAGATGTGTCCAAAGAGAGCGTTAAAAACATTGTTTGATTAAGGTGTTGAGAAACACCAGTTTGTGCCAATAGAGAGTTGTCCTTTGACAAGATTACTGACTCAATTGTAACCTAAAGAACAATCAAAATAGGGAGCCATGCCCCCAAGTAATGAATGGATCGAAGCCAAACAAACAGATAGCAAAATGAAGGGAGAAATCTCAATAATAGCGGTAGTAGGCAGACTCAGTGAGAACCACTGGTGACTGTCACAAGAGATTCTCAAGCATAATGATCGATAAAAAGGTCTAGGAATCAATAGGAAGACACAGTGAGAACCACTGGTGAGTGATGCAAATGAGAGTCTCAAGAAGAGACAAAGTGCTATGAAGCATCGGCAGGCAGACGCAGTGAGATCCACTGGTGACCGATGCAAAAAGGAGAAAGACTCCAAAAGATAAGACAATGTCCCCTACATTAGGAACATGCCCCTGAGTATGACCAGTTTCAATCCATGTGAGGTCAAGAAAAATCTCGAAGATGACGGAAGGCAAATGCATGAGCACACTAAAGCAGGAAAGTGAACTGAAGCGGGAAAGAAAACTAAAGTAGGAAAGCAGAAAAGCGAATGTGCGAAGACCAAGAGATGTTGCGATAGATAAAGCATTGTAGAACAAGAGGCACCTATTTACTAGGTTTTCACCATCTTGGCAGAAATTCTATTTTTTCTACCATGATGCATGCTTACCAGGTTTTCATCAATGGCACATTTTTTCTTTTTCTCTTTTTTTTTGTATTTTTATCTTTTCAATTTTTTGTTCTTTTTTATCTTTTTGATTTTTTTTTAGTATTTTTTTTTTTTTTTTCATTTTTTTGGTATTATCAAGGTGCCTGTTTACCAGGTTTTCACTAGGATAATAGATACATCAAAGCGCCTGTTTGCCAGGTTTTCACTAAGATGATCATTTTTTTAGGACATTTTACAATTTTTAGGATTTTCTCATAATAAAGTATGTACATGAGCATGCAAAAGATATCTCAACTGTAGAATTTCTTCAAGTGAAGAGCGTTGATGGGCTCTTTGAGTTGTTCACCTTCTATAGTGGAGAGCTGATAAGCACCAGACCCAAATACTGCAGTAATAACATAAGGGCCAAGCCAGTTTGGCTCAAACTTCCCTTTCTGAGTCCGCTATTGCTCATTCTTAGGGTTTTCTCTCAGGACGAGATCACCCATTTGGAAGTCTCTTGGTCTAACCTTCTTGTTATAGCTCTTAGATATCCTCTTTTGGTATGCTCTGAGATGATCGAATGCCACCTTCCGACATTCATCTAGCAATTCAAGCTCTTGTAGCTAAGATATTCTAATGTCATCATCAGTAATGAGGCCCTTCAGAGAGACTCACAAGGTAGGAATCTCAACCTCAATAGGCAGTATTGCATCTACACCATAGACTAAAGCAAAGGTTGTGGCCCCTGTTGGTGTTCTTATACTAGTGCGATAGGCACATAAAGATGGATTAATCTGGAGGTGCCAATCTCATCCAGATTTGTGTACCGTATGGTGCAGGATCTTGAGAATTATTTTTTTGGAAGCTTCAGCCTGTCCATTACCCTGAGGATAATAAATAGACGACCAGTGTTGAATAATCTTGAACTTAGTGCACAAATTTGTTAGATCTTTATTCTTGAATTGTCCCCCATTGTCAGTGATAATAGAGGAGGATACACCATATCTACAGATAAGGTAGTTTAGGATAAACATAGCTATAGATTTTCCATCAGCTACACTGAGAGGTACTACCTCAATCCATTTAGTAAAATAATCCATAGCAGTGATGATGTAATTATGTCCTCTCAAAGGAGAGGGATATATCTGACCCACTAAATCGAAAGCCCACTGTTGAAATGGCCAGAAAGTGATAAAGGGAATAAGCTCCTTGGCTGGAGCATGAATCAAATTACCATGGAGTTGACACTGTTTGCAAGACTTGGCAAACTGTGTAGCTTCCTTCTCCATATCAGGCCAATAATAACCAACTCTAATAAGTTTATGAGCTAGTGTCAGACCATTTGAATGAGAACCACAAATGCCTTCATGTACCTCTTCTAATGCGTGTTTGGACTCATCAGGTTCTAGACACCTAAGGAGGGTACCGTCTAGACCCCATCTATACAAGTCATTTGCTACGATGACGTACCACAAAGCACTACGGATTAGGTGATGTTTTTCATTTCTATTATATGTGTCAGGAATAATTTGGTCATGGAGATAAGAGTAGATGTGGTGGTAGCAAGATGAATCATGTCCAATTACTGAATAGACCATCTGGGAGTCAGGAGAGTCATAGATAGGGTAGCATAATGTCTCCACTAGGAACTCATGTCTGAAATCATTCTTCGGCATTTGTAACATAGAGGCCAGAGTAGCCATAGTATTGGCCACTTTATTATCTACCCTAGGAATTTGCTGAAAAGTGACATGTGCAAAGTATTTCTTAAGGCTGTCAACCATCTTTTTATAGGGTACCAACTTTTCATCTTTGGTCTGATAGATGTTGTTCACTTGATTGATAACTAGTTGTGAATCTCCAAAGAATTTTAGTTCATCCACTTGCCATTCAATAGAGATCTTTAGTCCATTGATCAAAGCTTCATATTCAGCAGTGTTATTGGTACATGGAAACATCATTTTGTATGCCTATGGTAAGGAGTACTGCTGAGGTGTGACAAACAAAATTCTAGCTCCTGACCCCTGTTGGGTGAATGAACCATCAAAGAATATTATCCATGTCTGATGTGTGAGAATCATAATCGAATCATCTAGGAATTCCATCTTTAATGGTTGATGATCTGTAAGAGGTGCTTCAACCAATTGATCCGCAATCGCCTATCCTTTGATAGCTTTTCTCTCAACATATTCAATATCAAACTCGCTAAGGAGCATGACCCATTTAGCTAGTCTACCTATGAGGGTAGCTTTACTGAGTAAGTATTTCAATGGATCAATCTTTACGATTAGCCTTGTAGTGTGAGCCAACATGTAGTGTCGTAGCTTCTAGGAAGCAAACACTACTGCTAAGAAAGCCTTCTCAATTACATAATAATTCATTTCGTAAGAGACCAATGTTCTGCTGATGTAGTAAATGGCTCTTTCTTTATGATTTAGATCTTCTTGGGCCAAGAGAGCACCCAAGGATGTTTCCATTTCTAAGATATATAAGATCAAGGCCTTCCCCTAAATAGGAGGCATTAGTATGAGAAGATTGGCTAGATATTGTTTAATCTATTGAAATCCTTGTTCACATTCTTTGTTCTAGTCATAAGTCACACCTTTATGTAGAGTTCTGGTGAAAGGTTGTGATTTGTCAGCTAATTGCGAGATGAAACACCTAATAGATTGGAGTCGACCTTGGAGACCTCTAATTTGTTTGGTATTAAGGGGTGGTGACATTTCCATTATAGCTTGTACCTTTGCCAAATCCACCTCAATTCCTTTCACAGAGATGATGTAGCCAAGTAACTTTCCTGAAGTAACCCCAAATGCGCATTTCTTAGGGTTAAGACACAGCCTGAATTTCTCCATACAATCTAGTATAGGACCTAGATCAGTGAGATGTGTCTTTCTATCCATACTTTTAGAAAGTGTGTCATCCATGTAGTCCTCTAATGTCCTATGCATCATGTCATGAAATATTGTAGTGACAGCTCTTTGATAAGTAGCCCCAGCATTTTTTAGGCCAAAGGGCATAACATTCCAGCAGAATGTACCCCATGCATAGGTAAAAGCGGTCTTCTCTTGGTCTTTTGGCACAGTTTTAATTTGATTATAGCCAGAGAAGTCATCCATTAGTGAATACATCTCATATCTCACTGTCATATCCACGATCATGTCAATATTAGGAAGTGGAAAATCTTCTTTGGGACATGCCACATTTAAATCTCTAAAGTCTATGCAGCCCTTGATAGATTTGTCATGTTTAGTCACTGGGACTATATTAGAGATCCACTCTACATAATCAATCACTTGGATGAACCTAGCTTTTAAGAGCTTTTCCAATTCTTCCTTAATCAATAAAGCCACATGTAGATGCATATTTCTAAGTTTTTGTTTGATAGGTTTCACACCTAGTGCTATTGATAAGTGATGCATAATGAGATCAGGGTCCACACCCGGCATGTCAAAATATGTCCATGAAAAATTTATCTTTTTCTCCTGGAAGAATTCTTTGAATTCCTTAAGTTCCTCTGTAGATAATGACTTGGCCACATGAATGATGTGTGTATGCTCCCCTGTTCCCAGATTTACTGGCTAAGTTGGTTCAATTAACACTGATGAACATTCTTGGAAGTGACTCAGAAGCACATCAAGTATCTCATCCTTAGGCACCTCAGAGAGGTTTTCACCTTCGGATACGTCTTTTCTTTTTACTTTTTTTGGCTCTGATACTGCCACAATATGGTTTTCACCATCAGAGCGCTTATTTTTTCTTCTTTTAATTTTCTGACTAAGATACTTGATGTTAGCCTCGGTCATGTTGACACTTTCTTCACTAGTGGAGGACATTACAGGCTTAACAACGTGAAGGTAGCAGGCTAAAGTGTAATCATTCTAGAATGTAAGGACTTCACTAGATAAAGAAGGGGAATTCCAGTCTATTAATTTAGGATGTTGGAGGGAAAGAGATGTGACAGGTTCAAGTGCGTTCACAATATAGTCATAAAAAGCATTAACTAGCAAGATGAGAGCTAAAATGATCTCATCCAAAGGTGTGTTTGAATCCTTTTGATCCCTAACAATTGAAGTAGAAGACATGTTAACACCTATAGAATCAGACCCATTAGACCTTTCACTAGACCCCTCACTTACGTCGAGAAGTTTTTCATAAGATCCTACTGACAAACTATCAAACACATATTCATGAGAGTCTATATCCAAACTCTGACTTGGGTGCTTACACCATGAAGGTTTTTGAGTTCTTGCAACATTAGCCTATTCTTGTGTCAACCGCTCTTGAAATTTTAGTGGCATGCACCATTCACCTTGGAAGTTAGGATCTTGTAAGTCTTTCGATTGCTTAAAAGTTAGTGTTTCAAAAGGAGTAGTTTGATCAGAATCATTGTCAGTTTCAGCTATACTAGCACGTGGTACAAACTTATCTGGCTCAACAAAGAATGCTGCTAGGTCTGGAGGGATGGGATAAGGAAAGCAATCCTCATTTGAGCTATCTTGTATGGTTGCTGTGCCTTCAGGTTCTGGTGAAGGTTCTACTGTTGGCACAAATTTATTGATCCCTAGATGAAACGGGACCTTTTTGAAACCTAAACCAGTGGTGTCTTTTGTCTTTTGACCTATATCTTGAATAGGTTCAAGTAACCCATTACCAGTCACCCCTATTGGGCCACTCCCTTCATACCCAAAATGTTTCATAATCTTAAGACCTTCATTGTTGGGATTTAATTCATGAGCCGGGGTAGTTTGTTTAGCTATGTTCTTTCCTTTATAAAGCCAAGCCTTGATAGCTCTTTCCTCATCTTCATTTTCCAATGGTGTAGCAGACCGTACAAATGCACCATCATAAACTATCTCAGGAGTAGCGGAAGATTTTTTGTGCTTAGAAGGTCTCCCATAAGAACGAGGAGACAGGGGTAAAGCTACTAATGATAGCATGGGTTCAATTTGATATCCCCCCATGCCTATATCTATGATTTTCAGTGTCTGTTCTATGTCTTTGAGCTTGGCATCACAGATTTGTGTGTATTCTCTATTAGTTGGAACAAGACTATCAGCTGATTGAGTGAGACCATTACAAGAAGAGCCCATACTGGCGGGAACTGCCACCTCTGGACCTTGAAAAGAAAACTTAATACACTGATGGTATGTAGAAGGATCCACTTGCATCTCATGGATCCACGGTCTTCCTTGTAAGATATTATACACAAGAGGAAGGTCTAGCACCTGACATGTGACATTTCTTTCAACTGGTCCAACCTGAATGGGAAGCACCACTAGACCTTTAGATTTTCTCTCTTCTTCATCATAGGCTTTTATGGTAATTGTTTTGCAAGAATCTATGCGATCTTTGTCATAACATAGCTAAGCAAGAAAGTGGGCAGAGCAAATATTAAGACCAACATCGTTATCAATGAGGACATGACAGACTAGTTGTTTTTCGATCTTGACTTCTATGTGTAGGGGAGCATTGTGCAGGTGACTAATTGAGTGATCATCTTCTTCAGAGAAGGATAAATAATGCGGCGAGGTCAAGTGACCCACCATGGATTGAAACTGATCAAGATTGATATCTTTGGGGACATTAGCTTCGGTGAGAGCTTTGTCCAGAATCTACCTATGAGCAGGCAAGATTTTCAATAGCTCAAAAATAGTTATCTGAGCATTGGTCCTTTGAAGTTGGCCAAGAATGCTATAACCAGTAGTGGGAGGCGTAGGGACCACCTTCGTGGTCTTGTTGGTAGAACCAAACACAGTCTTATCCATAGTTTTTTTTGGTGCGGACGTAGCAATAGGAGGGTTAGGACCCTTGATAGAGATTCTAGCATTAGATCTAGTAACAACATTCGCACAATCTTGAGATGTTTCAGATTCAGATAATCGAGACCCAGGGCCTCTCAAGAAAAATGGGGTTCTGGGTTTAGAAGCATTCCCACTTCCCTTGCTAGTAAACATATTGTAATATTCCACACCCACTGATTCAATCATGCTGATCACATTATTGTAAGTGGTATGTGCGTAATTAACTTTAGAATTATTATTCTAAGCATTGGAGGATTCACCTTTCTCGTGACAAGGAAAGGGATCTTTGAATGCTTGATGATCTGAATTCTTGTTATGATTCTCCACAATGATAACCTTGTTATCAATCAAATCTTGGACTTTATGACGCAATTGGAGACATGTAGCAATCTTATGACCTTTATTTTGATGGTAGTCACAGTAAGCATTCTCATTCCACCAATGAGGTCATGGTTGTGGATCGTATACACATTTCTCCAAAGGAGAAAGAATCTTATTTTGCACCAAATTTTTGAAAACCACATGAAGCGATTCTCCTAAAGAGGTAAATTCACGCTTGGCTCACACTGCCCAAGGTTTGTTACCAGAAAATATAGAAGGCTGTTGAGTATTGGTTGCAACCTTTTTAACATCTTTGGTTGCTTGTATACCCGAGGTGAGGTTGAAGACCGGTTTTGAAGAAGTTGAATTCATGTTATCAACCACCCCATCATTCACACCATCTCTATTTTTGTTGGAAATTTTCCCTTTATCTTTGTTGGAAGATGAGGTATTTTGCTTGTTATCTTTATACAAGGTCAATTCGCCTTTTTTAACCATGAATGCTTGTATTCTCACAGCTTGTTTTATCATACTATCAAAGTTAAGGGGACCTTGAAGTTGGACTTGATACCCAAAATCAGGGGTGAGATTATCCAAGAATATATCGAGTTTCTCAGATTCGGGTATTTTGCGAGGGTATTTAGTGCAAAGTTGTCTCCATATTTGGAGAAATGTTAAGAATGGTTCCCCTTGCCTTTGCTTAAGGTTGCAAAGGTCCCTTATGTTGACAGGATGTTGAATATTGTGAGAATAGTGTTGTATAAAGAGATTGGCAATCTCGTCAAAAGTCTTGATACCAGTGGGTAGTTGCGAGAACCATTCCATAGTGGGTCCACCCAAACTTCATGGAAAAAGATGCTTCAAATATGTTTGATTGTGTATAAACTCCATCGATAAGGCACCAAATTCTCTTAAATGATCTTGAGGATCAGTGGTACCTAGATACTTGTCATATTTAGGAAGCTCTACACCTTTGGGAAAAGGTGGTATAACAATACTCTTATCGAAAGGAAAAGGACATATACTTTCCATTGTGAATTATTGCGTGGGTTTATCCTTATCCTTCATAAGTTGGCTGAATTGACCTTGCATGTCTTGAATTATCTTATGCAATTTGGAGGTTTTAGTTTCCTCTTCTTTAGCGATAAGCGTTTCCACTTGGAAGTTTGCGGGTAACTTGACCCCTTGTTTTGCTAAATATAGAAAGTATTTTTCTTTGTCTTCCGCAAGGAGTATCTCCATCATTTTCATGAGAGCTTTATTAGACTTTGCTATGTCTATGTCATTTTGAGTTATTGGCTCATCATCATTACCAAGGAATTTATAAATACTATAAGTCTGATCTTTACCTTGATGGTGTTCTTCTTCTTGATGACCTTGTTCATGTTGGGATTGGTCATGACCTTGTGTGTAATCAAAAGGAGATGTCATGTTGTTAACGTGAGATTGTTCCATGTGCACCCTTTCAGTATGAGTATGAGTATCGCGTTGAGGACTCATAGCTAATGTACTCTTTGGTGAATCAAAAGGATTGAAGTGTTGGAAAGGATCACTAAGGCAACAAGTATCGTTAATAGGATCAACCCAAACGGGTGATTTTTTGAAACCTAGTTGATCTGAAAGAAATGGATTATGCTAATCTTGAAACAATGGATTATAACACACTTGCAACACTAGTTTCTGGTTAGGAATTGGATCTATACTAAACGGGGAAGAGGAACGTGAGGATCCTTTTTGATTATCAACTTGAAGAACGGGTTCAGAATGACCTTTTCCTTGATTGCGAGGTTTACTTCTACCTACTCTGAAACCGCGTATGGGAAAAAAATTTCCACTCCTAGTCATAATAGGCATAGACAAAGCTAAAATGAGAGGAAACTTAAGATCTAACTTAGAACTCTGTCTCTAGAGGTATCAAAAAAAAAAGATAATAGGCTAGAACAACCAAGGTGTGAGATGCACCCGGCATGAATCATCGGAAGTATGGGTAGAATAGTTGAGATATGATGATTGTGTCACAAGGTACAAAAAACACAAGGAAATAGGATGAAGACAAAGAGACAAGACAAGTTTCAGTATGAATTATTCAGTTCACAACTCGAAACAACTAGTTTCAGACTATAGACAATGATGAAATAAGCAATTAGACCCCAGACAAAAGGTAGATCAGGCAGATAAACAGACTCATTTTTCAAGATAAAAATAGATTTTGAGACACAGTGAGAACTATTCTCTAATAATATTTCCCAGGTTTAGGATAGTTTTAAGATGATACAAATCAGAAATCTCCGTTTCAAGGTGACAAGCACTCGTTTACAAACATGAAGTTTCAATCAGGCAGTAGTGACACAAATAGTAGTCATAAACAATTCCACCAAGGACAAAGCAACTTGGCAGAATCATGGGAGTCTTTGTTTGATGATGATACAGATAGTTTAAGATGCAAAAACAAACACTCAGTTATCCCTACAAAGAAAATTGGTTGAGAAGACAAAATATGTGCCCTGCTGTCTTATGCGTATGCGTGCACCTCACACAGCAGTGTCACCCTCGAAAGAGCGCCTGTGTTTTTGGTGTTTCCAAGGAATAAGTATATATGTTTGAAGTTTAACCTTAAATAGGGGCCATCTTCATATTCCACTTCAAACATCCAGGTGCATATCTATGTTGAGAATCTAGGGGAGAGATTCTTCCCTCTCCCTGCGCATAGATTATGTGTCCTTTCAGAGGTGAACCGGGTAGGCATCTAACTAAGAGAGTTTTTAATAGGCTTCCATTCACAATAACCTCTAGTGCCTCTAATACAGATCTAGGGCCTCACAACCACACCAACACTTGTAAGTCACACACCCTTGCAAGCAAGGCTGGGAGCGGCGTCGCTCAGTATGAAAAACAAGGCTTTCTCATGATGATAGTCAAAATTGATGAGAAAGAAGTTACCATGGCTTTGGAGTCTTTGGAATCAACAAAGATGAATTTATTAGAGTGAGGTGGAATCATTGGTGAAAGGTGTGTACTCACTTGGGTCATTCCCGGAGGTTCAACTTCTGGCAAGCCCTCTAAAGGTGACACAACTTGGTTTGGATTCAAGGGTTTGATTTTCTGATTCTCTTAATGAGAGAAGAGCATACTTCTCTACCTTTTCACCTCACCCAAATACATCAAGCATATTCATCACCAAGATAGTTTCACTCCACCAAATACACAAGCGTTTGGGTTTCTGATTCTCTCAAAGAGAGAAGAGCATAATCCCCTAATAAGAAGAAGTGCTAAAGATTCACTATCTTGCTTTACTTCCCCAAGTATCCATCATGCTAGCAACATCTGGGTTTCAGTTTCATCCATGGGAATTACTTCCATGTAATGAAGAGCCTATTCCCCTACTTTTCTATCGGGATCCTTATAAAATTTTAACAAAGACCTATTTAAACTATGTGAATGAAAAACAGTAACAAACATGACGTTTTGATTATGTCTTTGTCTATCGTCCTGCAAAAAAACTGTTAGAAAGTTTTTTGATCTTTGACAAGCAAACTTGCAAACCACTGTTATGCTGCAGCAGAGCAGCAGAAAATAGACGTCAGAAAAGAAAAATAGCAGATTGCAAATTCTGAATTTTAAGTGTCTGTTTGCTAAAGTTCACGCGAGCAAGTGCTTTGCTGCATGTGAGAAAGTGCTTTGACGCACGTGAGCTTTCTATTTCTTCATGCGATAGAGTGCTACAGAGAGAAAAACTTTGCGTGGCTCAACACAAAATTTCGCGTGAGACTCCGTACCAGTCCTGTACGAACGTACAACAAAGTTCCCAAAACACTGTCAAAAAGTTTGAAAATGTGGCTAGAAATCATTTTTTTTTCCCCTCGGTGGGCGCCAAAATGTGTGTGCTTGAATGTGACCTCTAAATCAGGCACAAACTCAGCATAGTCTTTACTCAATTGTTCAATTCACAAAGACAAACATGAATCGTTCATCCTACAAATTCAATTGAAATGACTTGTTGCCTCCTAATTAGTTGCGGATGTTGATTTTACTCTCAGAACGAGAGCCAACAACCTAACCATTGATAACATGGAGGATTTCTAAAGCATGAAAGAAGATGAAATTGCCATTAATCTATGAAATGAGATGCAATTAATCTATGAAATGAGATTGCTCTTAATCTAGAAATGAATTGCAATTAATCTATGGAAGCAAATGCAACTAGTCTAGAATTGAAATTGCAATTACTCTATGGAATGAAATTGCAATTAATCTAGGAAAAGAAATACTCTTAATCTAGAATTCAAATTCTCTTAATCTAGAATTGAAATTGTATTTAAACTAGAAAGCTTGAGAAATGAAATTGAGATGTTAGATATGTAAATGAATTGCAAATGAAATCAACACATCATTACTAATCCAAATTGAAATTAATCTAATTATGCAATTTAAGCTCAAAGAGAATGTAATAAGAAATGTAAATTTCACTATAGATTTGATGCTCTCAAAAATCATCCTCTCAAATGATGAAAAAGGGGTCCAATTTATAGAAAACCATGGAAAGAGGATGAAGAGTTTCTCCAAAAGAAACAGTTGCCTCTTCATTCTCATTTGAGACAAAAATGCAAGAATTATTTAATTAAAAGGATGGATTATTGCCACATGAGTGACCTTTCACATGGAATTATAAAATTCCCTTTTGAGGATAATTCATCCAATCAATTAAATAACTATTCAATTCCTTTTATGTATATTAGCTAAAGGGGGTGGAATTAATTTAATTAAAGCACTTAGGACTTTAGAATTAAATCAATTAATCATTTAAAGTCAGTCAATTAAAGTCAATCAGGAGAATAATTTGCCTAGTACAATAGGATTTTGAAGATGAGAAAATGCACCAAAATTGATTGGATTATAAGGTGCCAATTTTGGGGTGTTACAACTACATCAAGAGGGATGATAGTATTGGCATGTTTGATGCCAGAAGTGATGAAGGTATTTTTATTGGTTACTCTACTAAAAGCAAAGCCTATAGATGTTTTAATCAAAGATTAAAGAAGATCATTGAAAGTACTCATGTGAATATTGATGAGAAGTTTATGATTCAAGAAAGATATTATGACTATGCTCCCATGATTGAAGATGAGCCCATACCCATCAATAAGGACATAGTTATTGAAGAAATGATTGACTGTATTGATGTTTCATGTAACAATCCTGAACCAAGTGAAGAAGAATCATAGATTACAGATGAAAGTATCACTCCTAAGAATTCAAGATACACATCCAAATACCACTCTAAGGAAGATATCATTGGAGATCAGAGCACAAAAGTCTTGACAAGATCTAGAGAAAAAGGTTCTACCGCTGATGAAGAGGTATGCTTACTTTCACAGATTGAACCCTTAAGTGTTGAAGATGCATGCAAAGATTCAGATTGGAAAAGTGTCATGCACGAAGAATTAGATAAAATAATCAAGAATGAAACATGGGAATTGGTCCCTAGACCTCATGACAAGAACGTGATTGGAACTAAGTGGATATTCAGAAACAAAATGAATGAAGAAGGCACAGTGGTAAGGAAAAAAAAATAGTATGTAAAGGATATGCGTAGAGCGAAGGAATAGACTACACTGATACATTTTCCCCTATGAGAAGACTTGAAGCTATCAAGTTGTTTTTGGCCTATGCAACATTCAATAAATTTAAGGTATACCAAATGGATGTCAAGTCATCCTTTTTGAACGGTGACTTGAAGGAAGAAGTCTACATAGAGTAGTCTTAAGGATTCAAACTTTTAGATAAACCAGACATGGTATGCAGACTAAAGAAAGAAATTTATGTACTTAAATAGGCCCCAAGAGCATGGTATGAGAGACTTGATGGCTACTTAACAAAGATAGGATTCAGAAAAGGAGCAGCAAACTGTAATTTATTTGTAAGAGAGACAGATGAAGGACTACTACTCGTTGCTATTTTTGTAGATGACATTATCTTTGGAGGTAATGACAAAATTAGTGCAGAATTCACCAAAGAAATGAAAAGTGAATTTGAAATGAGCATGACTAGACCTATCAAATACTTTCTTGGAAATAATGTAAAACAAACAGACAAACGCATATTCATAATTCAGTCTAAGTATGTGAAGGAGATATTGAAGATTTTCAAGATGGAAGGTTGCAAACTAGTAAGCACCCCCATGATAACAGGAAGCAAGCTTTCTAAAAATGATGATTCGATAGCAGTTGACAAGACCCTATACAAGTCTATGATTGGGAAACTCATATATCTTACTCAATCTAGACCTGATATTTCTAATGCAGTTGGAATTGTTGGAAGATTTGCAGCTGAAACCAAGAAAAATCATCTAATGGCAATAAAGAGAATATTCAAATACTTAAAAGGAACTATTGAATATGGTATATGATATCCTAACTTAGATAATATACAACTTCATGTGTACACAGATCTAGATTGGGTAGGCTGTGTTGATGAAAGAAAGAGTACATTAGGAGGAGCAGTATTTCTTGGAAACAGATTGGTCACTTGGACAAGTAAAAAGAAGAATTGTATATCTTAGTCAACAACAGAAGATGAGTATGTTGCAGCAGCATTGAATTGTTCAACAATGGTTTGGATCAAAAAGATGATTAAAGACTTTGGTATTCAAATTGATTATCCTATTGTTATTGACTATGACAACACTAGTACTATTAATATGTCAAAGAACCTTGTGATGCATGTAAAGAAAAAAACACATTGAGATCAAATAACACTTCGTAAGAGAAAAATTTGCAGAAAAAGAACTAAAGTTGGATTATGTGAGAACCAAAGAACTAGTGGATATTTTTACAAAAACTCTATCAAAAGATAATTTTGAGTATCTCAGGGATAATTTGGGAGTAATTCCCTTTCCTAAGTCTGATTAGAACTTGCAGCAAGGACATTAGTCCTTGGTGACTGATGAATGGTTGAATACACTACTTCTGGAGTAGTACCTATGCTTAATGGTGTTTAAAACCCTTTGTCATTGATGTCAAAGGGGGAGTATTAGTAAGGGGGAGCATATACTCTAGGGGAGTATACAAAGCAGTAGGAGCAAAGAGGAACCTTTGATGAGGATATTGAGAAGATTGTAAAAAGAAGGAAGACACTTTGAGTTTATGATATCATATCTTGTCATCAATGTCAAAGGGGGAGATTGTTGGAGATTTTCCTCTATGAAAATAATTGATTGTATGTTTGACATTGATGACAACATATAATAAACAACAGGTATCATATATGCAATTATTAGTATAGATGTTTTGGAGCTATGTGTTTTTATTTCCATGGTGTATATATGTTCTAGTTGCTATGTGCATTCACACTGAATCAGATATGTAGCTACATTTAAGTTATAATTAATCAGTTATGATAGTTACAGTTTTTGGAGTTTATCTGTTAAGAGCCAACGTAAATACAATGTCTCTTGAGTTGCACCTATCTTGAGTATATGCGTGTTTGTATTCATGTTTAGTTATGAGTTAAAGATAATTATCCAAAGGCACTAAACGTGTTTCAACAGAATCTTGATGTTAGAGGTAATTTGGTGAAGCCGACTTTATAAAGCGTCGCGTCTATTCAGTTTGTGTTGTGTGGTCTTAATCTTGATTGCGTGCTTGGTTGAGCCAACAAGGAAGTTGATGAAGTATTTCTAGATACTGTCATGACCTTATCTTTGGTGAAGATACATAACAGTTCAAATATGTTCGTTAAGTGCATAAAATGAAGTGAAAAAGAAAAGACAAAGAAGAGAAAAAAGTCAGAAAGAATAAGTTGAAGATCTATGTGAAGAAAATAGAAGTTGTTTTCAATTCATTGGAACTGATCAAGATAGAAGGTCTACTCAAACATTTCATTTACCATTTATAGTGTATATCTATTGTACCAAAGGTTGTAGCCTTCACCATCTTAGCAGTGAGATATTGGATAGTGAGTCCTCACCCTTAACAGGGTTATCTGTAAAAGACTCCTAGCAGGGTCCAACCTTTAACCAAGTTTCTTACTTCTTACATTGTAAAGATCAACTCCTAATAGGGTTGTAAGATCTTCTAACAGGGATCATTATAAACTAGTGCAGTTATTTGTGGGTGCTAATTCCCACCGGGGTTTTTACCTATTTGGTTTCCCCGTAACCAAAATTGTTGAGTACTCTATTGTGTTATCTAAATGTGCATTTACTTTATATCAAATTACATTTAAGAAAGAGAAAAGAATTAAATTGATTGATAACTGATTCACCCCCCCTCTCAGTTATCCTTGGGACTATTCCAACACTTTATTCTTTGAGTGCAAGCTCTCAGATCTAGAAATACCAGATCCAATAAGTTTTGCATTCTTTTGATGACCCGCGTCTAGGTTCCCTAGTGCCGACTGGTCATTATCTAGTAGTTAATAAGGGTGTTAGAAAGTAGGTGACCCTAGCAAGGCACGTCAGCTCGAGAGATGGTTCTGAAAGATGGTCTTCCCAAGGCGCTGCTCCAACATAACACCTGGCCCATCAGAGACAGTGAGCTGCTTTTACATTGATGAGGCATGTAGCCTCAATCCCCGGGGGATAGTATTTCTTCTATTCTCCCTTTGGCTCTCTTCTCGAGGACGATTCTTCCATACCTCTTCTCTTGTCTTCTTATGCTGATCTTTCAGACCTCTATTCTTCTCAAGGTTGTTGTAATGTGGAGTAGGTAGTACCGGCCACTAGAAATTGTATTTTATTGATTGAGTGTAAAGTTAAGCTAGGTTAACTTTAGAGTAAACATGTGTATAAATAAAAAGTTTGACCTCATTCCAAGGGTCGATGAAATTAATGATTTTGCAGTCCATAGCTTTAGAACTTCAGTAGTTTCATGTTCTTGTAGTTGTAGAGCTCAATGCTCCATAGTTCTTAGAAGTTCTTAGTAGATAGATGCTCCCTTGGAGACATTATTGTATGCACCAGTGCTTCTAGAAAACTATTAATGAAGAAGGAAGGATTCGTGCAATGTTGTTGTTGGTCTTCTGATCTCTGAGTTAATATTCTTTTGTGTTGTATGTTTTTGATGTCCCTTGCTCTAATATTTTAAGTATATTAATGAACTTATTTTCCCCTCACTATTGAATATGTATGAACTGATGGTTCTGTATGCATTCAGTATTTAGTGTAGCATGTTAGAGCTTGGTTTATTTTTTAAATGTATTTGCACAGCTATAGGTAGAATGGAATGCTTCTAACCCTTGCGTATCTTTTGAAGTTTCTTTGATAACCCAAATGCTTGCAGGAAACCCTGACCTAATGAAATCCCTAGAGAAGACGAGCCAAGATAAACATCTATCGCCCCGAACAAAATAGTCACATTCCCAACTAAGCTCCCACACCGTCGAGACCCAACTTCAACGTGCTTGAAGGCACGAAGAATTTATTCCCTGGACAAATTTTACAGGCAAAGTTGGCCGGTACCCTGATACCCGATGACAACTTACAGTCTGTTGGTGGACTGGGCACAAAGTCTCATGAACACCTTCCAGCAATGGGGCCTTGATTTTATTGGCCCTATCAATCCCACATCCATTGCAGGTCATACCTATATAATCACTACAATAGACTACTTTATGAAATGGGTGGAGGCAAAAGCAACTAAGAGAACTACATCTGAAGTAGTATGTGAGTTTACATCTGAAGTAGTATGTAAGAAAATATCCTGGTAAGGTTTGGTGTACCTATCAAGCTAGTAATGGATAATGCCACATATTTCTCTTCTTGAGAAATTACCAATTTTTTTATTATAAATATGGCATTATGGTCAGTAATTCATTTGACTATTTCCCACAAGGAAATGGTCAAGATGAATCCAGCAACAAGAACTTGGTAAACATTATGAAGAAACTCATGGAAAATAATCAGAGAATCTAGCATAAGAAAATACACAAAGCACTATGGGCGGATAGGGTGACCCGTAAAAGAGATATTGGTGTTTCCCCCTTTGAGATGGTCTATGGAATTGAGGCTAGTCTTCCATTGTCGTTGGAATTGGCAACTTGCAAGTTGAGGACAACAATAGAAGATGACATATATGAAGATGGTTTAGAAAAGAGAATCCTATATTTAGACAAGCTTGAAGAGGAAAGAGAGAATATGGTAGATCACATCACACAACATCAAATGCATATGAAGAATTTGTTCAAAAAAATGAGTAGAACTTGGAAATTTATGGAAGGAGATATGGTACTTCTATGTGACAAACACAGGGCACCAAAAGGTATGCATGGAAAGTTTGAGACACTGTGGAAATGGCCTTTCAAGATCCATCAGGTGTTTGAGAAGAATTATTTTAAATTGACTTATCCAGATGGTGAGGAACTTCCCCTAATGTACAATGGTTAGGACTTGAAGCTATACCAGATCTGAATCTAAAAAAGGTAACCTTTGTATTGTACCATAGTTATGTTTAGTTCCTATTTTTGTTTTCCTTAGTTAGGTTTTCTTTCTGTGTTTTGCCTTAGTTTTGTTGTGAGCCACCTTTTTATTGACCTATCTGAATCCAGAGACCTGAGTGCCTTGCTTGGACATGTGGATGTCCAAGTCCCCAGATAGAGCCAGTTGTTAACCCATTTTTGTTTTGCATATCTTTAGAGAAAAATGGATGTTTAGTGTGTAGTAATGGTCTTGAAAACATTGTGCAAGTAATGAGTCTAAGTCTAGTTTTTCCCCTTAGGCTAGAGAAAACTTTATCAAATTTTTCCAAATTACCTTCTCCTTTGTAAGCCAGGGGTTTTTCTTTGAGATCATGTCATATTGGGTAGGTTAAGCTCCCAAATCTGATAAAGGTCATGATTCAGAAGTTTCTAACATTGATCTTATACAATTTTGGAATCTTTACCTTTAATACTTCAATTTTTCTTATCAACATAAAATTGGTTCCGGGCTTCTCCCTAGCGGATAATCACCTATATAGTGCCTTTTCCACAGTCAAAAATTTTTAAAGTCTCAGTGATCAGTGGAAGTTGAAGATAGATAATTGAGGCTAGAAAGACTATTGCATTCAAAATGAATCCCTACGGGCCAGAAGAATGATCAAATGATAAGGAATCAAAGACCAAACCTTATCGGCAGTGTACAATATAAAATGTACATTTAGAATGTAGTTTTGGAATTGTAACCAAAATGTAAAGGATTGAGATGTATTAAGAATGATTTGATTGTTTATCTTGGAATATAATATATTGATGTGTAAATTGTCCTTTAAATTACCTAGAATGTATTGAATTCCTTAACCTTAATTGAATTGTATTGATTAAGTATTGCAATTGTGATTAAGGAGAAGATAAGATGTTCCTTTTTATCCTCAAATGCACAAATGGGAGATCCAAGTTGATCAACCCCAAGGAAGGGCTAATGCACAAATGAATCAACTATTTGGAAAGGAGAATAACAAAGGAGATACCTTAAATTCTATTAATTATAAGTATAGAAATGATATATGATAGTAATTAGAGAAATAGAAGAAATGCACTAACCTTGAAATATTGTAGATCAAAGAATGTTGTTTTTTGAGGTCTGTAGACTGTTTCTGGAAAAACTGATAGTTGGTCCCAAACTAGAACGCAAAGATGAACAAAACCCAGAAATATTTTTCCATTCCAATGTCATCTTATGAAAAAGGTTGACCTTGACCCACAAATGTCAACCCTGACCCAATAATGTCGACCCTAACCTGCACAGGTTTGACAGAAAATCTGTTCATGCCATCCGAAAGAAAGCCGAAAAGGGTATCCATATCTGGTCTCAAATCAACTATTCTAAACCTATACCTGCAAGAAAAATAGGTTTTTTTGTTGTGGGGGAGGGGTTTTCCTTGGTCAAACCTTGGTTTTGGAATTAACCTTCAATATATATAATTGAAATTGCAGAAATGGACAAAGTAAATACATAAATTCACCTTGCTTCTGCAAAAGTCCTTGTGGAGGATTCAAATCCTTGAATCCACAAGTATGCTTCAAAATGTGGAATGTAGAAAGGTAGGATGTCTTCAATCTCTTTCTTGTAGATCTCCAACACCAAGTCTCGAATGGGTTCTTGAATTTGGAAGAGGCTTGGAAGAAGGTGGATGGAGAGATCACCAAAAAGAGCACTATATAGCTTGAATCCTTCAATGGCCTCCAATGGATCTCCTTCATGAAAATGGATGCTTGAATGGATGAATGCTTGCTTCAAATCTTTCTCCTTAGCTTGCTTGAATTTCTCTTGATGATATTTTAAGAATTCTTGATTACCATTAGAAGACTTCGTTCGCTTGATGATGGTTAGAGAAAATGAGAGAGAAAGCTTCTCTTTTGTATGGAATTAGGGCACAATCTTCTAAGGAGGCCTACATAGGAGGATTAAATTCCCATTAAAGCCTTTACCCTTAGGAGAGGACCTATATTAAATATAATTTAGGAATCAATGCTTCGAAACCCGAAACAGCCGACCCAGAAGCAGGAAAAACTTTTTGCAAAGGCCGACCTCCAAAAATTGTGAGACCCCAGGATCTGAACCCTGGGTCAAGGTCAAGGTCTACCCTGACCTAGGTTAGGGTCAAGGTTGACATAGACCTAAAAGGTTGACCCTAACCTTGAAGCCTAGAATCACCACTCTGCAGTTCAGAATGCAAAAATCAGGCTAAACAGGAGTGGAAAGAGGGACAGAACAGGGAGGAAGCCATGTCAAGACCAGGAACCCATTCAAGGCACTTTTCATGACCCCAAACCACTTACTCAGATGGATAAACATGTCTACAATGGAAGTGCTTCCATTTTTTGACTATACATTTAGCCCCCACTTTAGCAAGAGTATGAATTCAACACAAACTCTTGGTAAAGGAGAATATACAGAAAAGACAATCTTATTGGAGCCAAAAGGGATAAAGAAACTCTCAAGGCCCCAAGGGACTTAAGTCTTTATCAAACCTAAAACCATGATAAGAAAGACATCACTTAGTTAAGGAAAGAGAGAAGGGGTGTGATTATCTCACCCAATGAGAACTTATGTCTCATTGTGAACCACACAAAAAGTGCAACTGGAAAGATGGAGTTGAACTACCTAGTGAATGCGGCTACTCACTAGTCAACCTATCAGGGAGATCCATTCTTAAAGGGATCAAAACATTGTAAATTGAAAACTGGTAGGATCAAGAGATCCATGTAAATTTTAAATTAGAGGGATCAAGAGATCCTAAAAAAGTAAAAATGTGACCATGCTTTAAGGATTAGCTTCTTTTAATCCATAAAGGGAAAAGTTTTGAATCTTGAAAACTATTTTGAATGTGTGTGTGTGCAAAAAGTGAGTAGAGTGTATTCCCCCACGTTAAAGTCATTACTAACACTTTAACAGGAGCAATGGTTTTAACGGAAACATAAGAAACTCTACAGATTATGTTTCCATTGCGAGATGCCCCCAAAGGAAGACAAATCAAGGGAAATAAAACATAAACATACTTAAGAAAAAAAGAGGGATCTACCTAATGTGGGGTCAGTATGATCATAAGATAACATGTACATATATATTATTGCAAATGAATTGACATCATTCCCCAAAGAAAGTAGAACTACAATCACAAAGGAGGAAAGAAACTTAAGAATTACGAAGAGGAATCTTTTTGGACCACAACCTGGAGACCAAAAAGACTTAGTGCTACCATGTAGCAGATACAAGAAGATTATACAAGTAAAATAGTTACAAACACTAGCACAAGTACAACATAACATGAAACAACATATAGAAGAATGTAGATACATATAGAAGAATTGAACAACAGTTTTGATTCCTCTATCAACTTACACCAGCAGTGTAACATGGGTCGTATAAAAGAATCTAACAAACATTTAAAAACACATTACGGGGGAAACACTGTACAACATACAAGTACACAAAGGGCTACCATAAAGGATAGCCAATCAAGCATGTTGTCAACCCTCCTCATCTTGGTTTATGTTATTTAGAGTAGGTGGGCAACTCGCAAGAGGGACTATATCCAATATAGTAGGAATGATAGCCAGTTCCAAACAAGGATCCTCTTGAGAATCACAATGCTCATTACTAGGTGT
>MU225863.1:5588721-5604193 GCA_018584345.1 Thuja plicata
CATTTTTCAGTGTCATGGCCATTCTGGCGATGGTATTGGCAGAAAGCTTTAGAATCAAAGGATTTTGAAGCTATCATGGTAGGAAGAAGAGGTCGAATAGGAGGCAAAGTAATCATACTAGCACTTAGAAACCTACTCATTATAGAATGCAAAGTTTCAGAGAGAGGAGTAAATGTATGATTCATACAGAAAGTAGTGGATGTAGGAGCACTATTAGATGTAGCCGCAACTTGATCAACAACTGCATTCGTCTGTTTATTAATCTTGACATAGTTGTTAGGTTTCTGAAACTTATTAGGATTAGGAGCATTGTCACCCTTATCAACTAGAACAGGAGCCATTGGAGTGTTTGTCTCAAACTGACTCACTTGTAATTGATAATGGTCAAGTGCTGCACACAATTGTTGAAAGGAGGTAAATTTAGTAAGCAGAATTTTATCCCTAATATCTTTTTGTAAATTTGAAATAAACATATGTTGAATATCAATATCAGGAATAGGATAAGAAATATAAGCATACAAATGCTTAAATCTACCAATAAAATTAGTCAATTTTTCCTTAATTTTTTGTTTATAATGCATTAAATCAGATAAGGACACTTGTGGTCCAATGTTATTTTGAAATTGTTGAATGAAGGAATTAGCAAGTTTAGGAAAAGAATCAATGGAATAGGGAGGTAAGGAACAATACCATTGTAAATCCTTATCTTGAAAGGTTCTCGCAAACAATTTAGCTAAAATCCTATGGTCATGAGCATAATCACTACAAAGGATTTGAAATGTTTTAACATGAGTAACAGGATCACCTTTACCATTGTAATTCTCAAGATGAAGCATATCGGCCTGCTGAGGGACAGTAGCAGGAATGATGTCTAGAGATAAAGGACTACCCATATCACATGTAGGAATGCTAAATTTAGATTGAGATAAAGATGTGAGTTGTTGTTGTAAAGATGACACAGTTTGAGCCAAACTAATAATTGTAGAAGCATTAGAGGAAATAGGTGGCATAGCGATATTAGGAACACTAGGAAAATTGTAAGAAGCAGGAAGAATAGAAGACACAACCGGTGGAACATTAGGCACCACGGTTGGAAGAGGATTAGTATAAGTAAAAGGCACACTATGATATGAAGGTTGTGAGGTAGGTAAAGATACCGGTGGAGCACTCACATGAATAGGTGCACTTTGTAGAGAAGTTGTTATCAAAGGAGGAGTATGAGTAGGAATACTAGGTAGAGGATAAGAAGAAGGTCCTATACTAGTGACAATAGATGTGACCCCTAACTCTTGAGCTTCTTGAGCTAAAGGTTTAACATTCAAATTCACAAGATGAGTAATACTACACAAGAAATTAATACCTTGATCATTATCATGGATAACTTTCTTAAGAGCCTCTATAGCTTGGATGGAATCTTGATTATGGTTTTCTTGGATAAGCCAATTTCCCATTTTATCAAGTTTGGTTGAAAGGTTTTGCACTTGTTCAGGAGAAACTCTTAAAGTGTCATCTTCATCATGAGATGAGTGAGAAGAGTTATGCTCCATGGAAGGATTAGAATCATGAGTTATAAAATTGTCATCTGGGATCCTAAGGAAAGGAGAGGAAGACTCAAGATCAAAGGTACCCATAACTCTACGGCTTCTTCTAACTGGGATACTATAAGTAGGACTAGATGTGGTAAAGCTCATACACTAATACAATGCCAACGAACTAACACAAAATTTTGATTAATTGAATTTAAATGCAATTTGAAAGAAAATGAAAGATCTAGCATAAACAATGTAAATCTAACACCAAAAAGAAAGAGTTGTCTATCGCGGGTTCACCAAAATGTACAATATAAAAATGTACATTTAGAATGTAGTTTTGGAATCGTAACCAAATGTAAAGGATTGAGATGTATTAAGAATGATTTGATTGTTTATCTTGGAATATAATATATTGATGTGTAAATTATCCTTTAAATTACCTAAAATGTATTGAATTCCTTAACCTTAATTGAATTGTATTGATTAAGTATTGCAATTATGATTAAGGAGAAGATAAGATGTTCCTTTTTATCCTCAAATGCACAAATGGGAGATCCAAGTTGATCAACCCCAAGGATTGGCTAATGCACAAATGAATCAAATATTTGGAAAGGAGAATAACAAAGGAGATACCTTAATTTCCGTTAATTATAAGTATAGAAATGATATATGACAGTAATTAGAGAAATAAAAGAAATGCACTAACCTTGAAATATTTCAGATCAAAGAATGTTTTTTTTTGAGGTCTGTAGACTGTTTCTAGAAAAACTGACAGTTGATCCTGAACTGGAACGCAGAGATGAACAAAACCCAGAAATATTTTTCCATTCTAATGTCATCTTATGAAAAAGGTTGACCTTGACCCACAAATGTCAACCTTGACCCAATAATGTCGACCCTGACCTGCACAGGTTCGATAGAAAATCTGTTCATGCCGTTCGAAAGAAAGCCGAAAAGGGTATCTAGATCTGGTCTCAAATCAATTGTTCTGAACCTATACCTACAAGAAAAAAAGGTTTTTTTGTTGTGGGGGAGGGGTTTGCCTTGGTTAAACCCCAGTTTTGGAATTAACCTTCAATATATATAATTGAAATTGCAAAAATGGACAAAGTAAATGCATAAATTCACCTTGCTTTTGCAAAAGTCCTTGTGGAGGATTTGAATCGAATCCACAAGTATGCTTCAAAATGTGGAATGTAGAAAGGTAGGATGTCTTCAATCGCTTTCTTGTAGATCTCCAACACCAAGTCTTGAATGGGTTCTTGAATTTGGAAGAGGCTTGGAAGAAGGTGGATGGAGAGATCACCAAAAAGGGCACTATGTAGCTTGAATCCTTCAATGGCCTCCAATGGATCTCCTTCATGAAAATGGATGCTTGAATGGATGAATGCTTGCTTCAAATCTTTCTCCTTGGCTTGCTTGAATTGCTCTTGATGATATTTTAAGAATTCTTGATCACCATTAGAAGACTTCGTTCGCTTGATGATGGTTAGAGAAAATGAGAGAGAAAGCTTCTCTTTTATATGGAATTAGGGAACAATCTTCTAAGGAGGCCTACATAGGAGGATTAAGTTCCCATTAAAGCCTTTATCCTTAGGAGAGGAAATATATTAAATATAATTTAGGAATCAATGCTTTGGACCCTGAAACAGCCGACCCGGAAGCAGGAAATTTTTTTTGCAAAGGCCGACCTCCAAAAACTATGAGACCCTGGGATCTGAACCCTGGGTCAGATCGAGGTCTACCCTAACCTAGGTTAGGGTCAAGGTTGACATAGACCTAAAAGTTTGACCCTGACCCTGAAGCCCAGAATAACCAGTTTTTTGTTTAGAATGTAGAAATCATGCTAAATAGGAGTGGAAAGAGGGACAAAACAGGGGGAAGCCATGTCAAGATCAGGAACCCATTCAAGGTGCTTGTCATGACCCCAAACCACTTACTCGTAAGGCTAAACATGTCTACAATGGAAGTGCTTCCATTTTCCAACTATACAGGAGGAAAAGCACAAAGTAGCTTCTTTGCTACTCCAACAGGCGAGTTTCAACTTGCAAGATGCATTTTCCGCCAGATTGTTATACGCAAGGTTTATAAAGAAAAATCAACCTCTGAGGGGACTTAAGGTATAAAGAAAGAAAATAAAATTTTCACACATCATTTTAGCATTGCAATAGGCTAAGATTCCCCCTTGGTGGATTTATGAATAGGGAGCACTCAAAAAACATTTCCACGCCCAAATGGGAAGTGGAAAAGTAATTATCCGATATCTCCATAAAGTTACCATTATAGTTATCTAAATTGAAAAGATGTTTCTTAATGGCCCATAGAGGTAAATTAATTAATTTAAATAAATCCATATTTCTTCCTAACGGAATTTTTCATAAATTATTAATTATTTTCATTCGTATGGCACAACAAGTTGGTTGTTAATGGTAAGAAGTTAGAAATTATAAAATCAGTGAAGTGTTGCAAATAGGAATTACCATCTGTTTGACAAATTGTCTAAATTGAAACCCCTGGCGATAGTTTTTCCTTGATTTCACACTCCTAAGATATATCCCTAGCTCCTGATTCAAATCAATCGAAGCATGGCTACCAAATTTATGGGATTCGATTGGATGAATGACATCACTTCTGACTGCAACAAAATCACAGAAAACTCTTTGAGATTCTTCGATATGCAAAGATTTCATAGTAGGTTGAATGCCGAAAGTATACATCCCATTATAGAGAAGCTGAAGGAGAGTGGATTAGTCAAAGCCATCAATTTCCATGTTGTAATTCAAGCTCCAGAGCTTGTTCGAGAATGCATAGCTCGCTATAATATGGAAACCAAGCAAATTTTTTTTCCCGATGACATGGTGCTACTCTCTATTGACCGAGACTTCATCCACAACTCCCTCCATATTTCAGAGCAAGCTTAATATTTGAAGATGAAATATTGTCAGGTATTTACCGAGTATGGAGCAAAGAAAACTGTGTGGAAGAAGGAGATAATGAAGACATGATTCCAAGAATCGAGGAGTGCCAAGTTGCCCAAAACACTATATGGCACTAACCTGAAGCCATAAATTGAAGACATCTTGGTATTGCTTCATAGGATCAGAGGTGAGAGAGATGCACTTAATTTCATTGAGCACCATTTCTTCCTAGTTCAGGTGATTTTCTCTTGGCATAATTTCATTGGTTGGGCTTGCATGGTAAGTGAAAACCTTCCAAATGCCCTAAATAGAGCTAAGCATCAGAACAAGTTCCATATCTCCTCGGTTTTACTATATATCTTAGATATAATTCAACTTTGGCTAGGACATCCTAGGCTAGAAGAATTCCCGGAATATGTTAAGAGTTATGAATTCTTCCCCTCTTTGCAATTTGCTTAATAGTTATACCGAATATCTCAAAGTTAATGATGCATTCACAATAAGACTATGCAGGGAGTTACAAGGTTTCCCAGAAAGGATATTTCCTCTAGAATCCATGGCATTTATCAGCCAATTCAGAGCTTATTTTATCCAATTCACGAATTTCTCATACATTCATCTTGCAAGATTCGATGATTTTCCTTTGAAGTTGCCCTGGTACCCCAATGACATGATCATGTTGGTTGAGGTGATGAGGCAAGTAGTCCAAGTGAACCTAATCTGTGTAGGGGCTAGGAAGAAAGAATATGACTTCCTAATGACTATTGGAGCCTACAGTTGTGTGTCTTGGTCTGATGCAAAGAATTTTTTGAAAGCATTCTCAAAGAAGTTTCAATTAGAAATATATGATGTTCTGAGGCCGTAGTATGATCCTGTGAACTATGCCTGAGATTACTCCAAAATGGTTCGCACTATTCATCACATCAATGATATAGATGTCAATTGGGCCAAATTCAAAGATGATCTAGAAACTAGAGATCGATTCTACGCAAGATTAACTATTGAACAAATCAAAATTTTCAAAGTTAATATTGCAGTTGAAGGCATAGAAGATGATGGACAACATATGTATGATGATACATACATAGAGAAGATTAAGCCCCTTCCTATAAGCTTTGAACCCATGCTAGGTCAAGTCATTGATGAATTTTAGACCTTGATGGGTGGGATCTACTAAAGGACATAGTAGTGGATCAAATGAACGGCGGGTAGAAGGAAGAGGTTAGAAAGGAAGCCTCTGTCTTGACAAAATCCTACAAAAGTGACCAGGAGTACTCTTGCATCATCTTCAATGACTATCCTAGCCATAGCCAAGGAGCTAGCTCAACCAGCACATGGAGGTGATGAGCCTCCTAAGAATATGATTCCATTGGAAAAGACATGTGGAGATGAATCGACTCCTATCATTGGTTCCATAAAAGAAGCGGTTTCTACAGACCCAGTCAAGTCTACGGTTGAGCCTATTAAAAGTAAAGAAATAGAGAAACCAGTTAAAGATAGCACTTTGGACACATAAGTTGATACCTCAATTCAAGATAATCGAAGGTGAGGGTCTCCTGTTATAGTGGAAGTGGGTGAAGTTAGTTCTAGTACTACAGCCTCAAAATTGGATGAGGAGGCTGGAAAGCAACAAAAAGTTACTCAAGTCATTAAATTAGTTTCCCCCTCTCCTACTTCAGTGAATCAATTTTCTTCCAGACCTAAAGCTACTCCTCCAGTCATCAGGAATTTGTTTATAGAAGAATTTGTCTCTGCCACCAAAGTTACTAGCATGAAGTCTTGGATAGATAACACTCTAGAACGCAAGAGGAAGAGAATAGAAGAAGGAGATCCCAGAAAAGATACTCTTTCACATGCCTTACAATCTAGTTCCACCATGAGCAATGTGAAGAAATAAAAGACATTTTCTACATTAGGCCGAGATCCATAAATAGGGCACTTCACTATGGAAGTAGCAAAGCCCACAAAGGAAGGTAGGTATGAAGATTTAATTGCTTCCAGCTTTGAGCTATAGTAATTTTATATGGGGATAGCTCATCATGATACTAAGGTGGATTGGTGGAAATCCACTAATATTGTAATTGAAGAAGAGCTCAAGACTACTAAAGTCCAACTTAAAGCAGAAATCGCTAAACTAACTAACTTTATCAGACAATTATTTACTCCAGTTGTGAGCATTTCGAATGCCGAAACCACTTTCGACCCCAATGCTGCAGAGAACCAAGCCATCATAGCCAAGTTGCAAGAAGATAGACATTTTGGGTAGATGGTTAAGCGATGGATCAAGAGGCTCAAATCTAAAGGGCTAGTAGTTATTGAGCAGCTGGGTGATACTCTCCTAAAGTTGGAGAAGGAGAGAAACATCGACAAGAATTTTTAGACTCTCACATCAGAGAGAGTGCAGTGTCAGGAATGCATAGTAATGCTACATGTAGTAGTTAAAATGAAGACTAAGGATGAAATAAAGGCTAAGATATTGCAGAATGAAGATGAGCCTTTGATTTAATGGCTTCAAATCCTAGAGTTTAAGACTGAGATGATCATCCAAACCGAAGGAGGGTTGCAACAGATAGATGTAAAAATTAAAGAGGAACAGAACAAAGATTTTATAATCCTTCAGGGTCTTCACACGGAGTCACAGAAAAATGGTCAAGGAAAAGAGATGATCAAAGTGACCAACATGTAGAAATCCTTCTCTGATTATGTGGATAAGCTGGCAGAATAGTCTTCCTCTCACTTGGATAAGGTTCCCAAACTCCAACAGTTGAGTGGATGTATCTATAAATCCATGAATGAGCTCAAAGATTAGGTAGATGCAGTTAAGATCCTGGCCAAAGATCATTCCCGATGGCTCATCAGATATACCAATGTCCATATCAATAGACATGAAGAGATTATTCCGATCATAACAACTATCACCTCATATAGGGAGAAAATAGATAAGGGGAAGTAAACTAAGGCATAAATATAGTCCCTCTTATACTAAATTTTGAGAGAGCTTGTAACGAATAAACATTTTTTTATCATTTCTGGTTAGGGAAGTTGAACCATTTCAGTTACCCCTTTTTGTAACGGTCAAACTTTGAAGATCTATATGTACTATTTCGAAAATCAATACAAAGGTCAGCTAAATTTTGGTGTGAAGAACTTCATTTTTGTTGAGTCAAATTCTTTTCTATATAAATGCCAATGTTTTAACTATTACTTTGCATTTATCTTTATGTCAAATTTGAATTTTTCTTTAAATTGGATTTAGAGTTCAAGATTAAACTAAGGTTCTGTATTATGATTTGATACAGTTAATTAAGGGGAAATCTGGGTGTCATCCATAGATTATGAGAAATGTTCTTATGAAGTAGATCGATTCATCATCTTTATGTTATCACTGATCTTTTAGTTTCATATTTGCATCTTCATTATTAGTTCTTGCATTACCAATTTTAGGATCTGATATGATTTATAAAGTCCTGAAATTTGGCCATATAAGAAAGCTGAATCTATTTACCTGAACTAGTTCTTGTCTAGGCCTAGTTTGGATTACATCTTTTGTTCTTGGGTTAAGAAAAAACCCCCATTAAATTTGGAAAGAACAATTTTTTTTGAAGATTAATCACTTAAGGGAGTTGTACCTTCAAATTTAGAGGAAAATTAGTTATTCAATTACATTTCCCAACTAATGTATTCGATTGTTTCTTTAATTTTTGGGTATTTTAGAGTTAAAGTGAAAAGAACAATCTGTTTACCAACATATTTTTGGCGACTCTACTAGGGAGATGAATATTCGCTAGACCATAAGAAATATCATGAGGAATGATGGTGCTTCCCCATGAAAATTTGATTCCTATGTTGCAACCAAACCTTAGATTCCAGAACGACCAAGAGGATATCATTTCCTTATTGAATACTTTTGTCTGGAGACACAGAAGAAATACTGAGCATTATAGAAACGCTATCCAAGTGCTCAAACAAGAAGAAGTGAGAGAAGAAGCACTTGAATGAACCATTAAAAGGAGGAATTTATGAAGAGCACAATGTTGGGAAGAGCATGAGGCTAGATTTCCAAATTAGTGGATATCCTAGAGCCTAAAAGATTTCTTAGAAGTATAAGGAAAGAAGGTGGTATAGACCCAGTCTTTGAGAGACTTGCAGAGATTGAATTTTCCCTACTTGAAGTACCTTGTCAAAAGGATAGAAATACTAAAAGAAAAAGTAGGCCTCATTAACCTCCCAAACAATCATCCCTTTTGTCTACCACTTGTCAAGTGCTAACCTCGGATGGAGTAGTTGCTCCTCCTATTGTAAACCTAACACCTTATCTACCTCAGGCAGTTATGGTAGTTTCTTGGGCCACTGCAAATGGTCCTCTACAGTTAGCAACATATAACTCACTACCCTTAGGGTCAAGGAAGAATTTTCCCAAATTCCCCATAGTTGGGAAAGTATCTACAGATGAACACATTGCTACTTTCTTTGTAGCCATTAATATATTAGCAGTACGAGAGGAGGATTTTGTAGTAAGATTATGTGTTGAGACCCTTGTTGAGGGTGCAGCAGATTGGTTCCATCATTTTCCCATCTCTTCTATTATGGAATGGGCTTCCATGAGAATTACTTTTGAAAGACGGTTTAAAACCGGTGAAGGTGAGCATGCTCTGTTAACACAATTGAATTTTATCAGAAAAGAGCCTTCAATAAGCATGAGAGATTTTATTGTTGTATTTAACAAGCTAGTTAAACGTATTCCAAAAGCTAATAAGCCTACTTCAGGTAATTTGAAAACATTTTTTATAAGTGCTATGCCGCCTGATATTAGCTATGATTTAAGAAGGACAAACCCAGCCAATTTGGATCTTGCCTAGAGGATTGTTGTAGAGTTAGAGGATCACATGGTCTCGGTAGGGAAGTGGAAACAAGAGATACAAACTTGGGCCAGTACTAGCAACACCACATGATCAGATGAGATGATCCAGAATTTATCTAATGAGTTCATTTCTTTCAAAAGACAACTTCCCAGATTTAACAATCCTTACCAGCAGAATTTTCAAGATCAGCCTAGAAGAAATGGTGATATGAGGAATACTGAGCAAAAAACATTATAATTGACTGATCCTCCATAAAGGCTAGCCATAGAAGCTCCTCCCAAAAGGGGAAACATGTGTGTTTTTCACCTAACAACATATCATGATTGAGAAAGTTGCCCCAATGTAGCTCATTCCTAGTAGATGCATCAAACATATGAAAGGAATGTTGGAGTATCTAGAGTTGAAATAGATTCATGCTCACATGGTGACTCTAAAAACTTGTTTTTTGAGTATGTATCAGATTCAGAACAAGATGTGGCATGTTATGCTACTATAGATGGGACATCTTATGTAGTATTAACCCACAATCAGAAAGATAAAGCCCCTATTTCCACAACTCCACCAAGAGGTAACAAGGCGTCCACTTCTTTCTCTAAAGAGTTCAACCAAGGAGTAAAAATTTTGCAACCGGGTAAGGAACAAAATTATTTTGACATTATTCAATTCTGTAAAGATTTGAGAATTTGGATTTCTCCCATAGACTATCTTAAATATAATCCTATAGAGTTGCAAAAATTAGTGGACTTTTGTAAAGGAGGGACCCAATATTTAAATCAAAATGTCATAGCATCAGTAGAAGAAGAGTCTGTATTGACAGGTCTATTTGAACAGAGAGAGTCATTAGTTTTGGCTACTTCCCCTGGGCGAAAGCCTGGCCCTTTCTATGTATCATTGTTTATAAATGGTTGCAAGTTGAGTAATTGCATAATAGACTCTAGTGCCTTAGACAATGTGAGGTCATCAACCATAGCTAAGGCGTTAGGTCTCACTCTCACCAAAGCCCATGGTAGATATTATTCTGTGGATGCTAAAGAGGTCCCTTTGATTGGGAAAATCAAAGATGCCCAAGTGGCTTTAGCAACGCACCCCAAGAAGAGAATGTTGTTAACTGTATTGGTTGTTGATATACCTGCTAGTTGTGGTTTGTTGTTAAGCAAGAGTTTTTGCAGGGATCTAGGAGGAGAAATAAAGTCGGATTGGTTTCAAGATTTGATCCAAGTAGGTAGAAAAAGGATAAAATTGGTTCCTGAAGACAAAGAAAAGTTCACAGTACTAAAATATGATGACCCTAAAGCTCAAATTCTATACCAAGAATTAGATTTTGGTAACTACATGCTATTCATAGATAATCATGACAAGGAAGCCGAACCTGGAGAAGTGAAAAATTATCCTTCTACTGAAGAAACATCACCACAAATTTGGACTCTTAAGTTCGATGGTAGCTATGCATCATCAGGATCTAGTGTGGGTGTAGTCTTAAGATCGCCAGATGGAGAGTGTAAACCCATGGCTTACAAATTGGAGTTCGGGAACATGAATAACACAACAGAGTATGAGGCCCTACTTCTAGGAATTATTGTTGCAAAAGAAAGAGGTGTGAGAATCCAAAGAGCTCGAGGTGATGCCGAGTTAATTGTGCCAAGTTAAAAATAAATACTCTGTGAAGAATCATAGATTAAAAAATTAAAGGAACAGGGCATGGGACGAAATTGAAGCCTTAGATCCATTATTTATTGAATCTTTTCCAAGAGATTTGAATTCTAAGGTAGACTTCTTAGTAGTATCAGCCTCTTTTCTCCTCCCTCACCCAGATTTCAAAGATAAGAAATATCAAATAGAAGTGGTATATAGACCGTCTGTACCTGCCAATATGGAAGATTGACCGGTGTTTGAAGATGATCATAATCTCCTTCTCTTTTTAGAGAGAAGCAGTGAATTTCATAAGAATGCTCCTGGTAGTCATAAAGGAGATTGTCGTGACCACTAGAGGAAAGATAAGTTGGGTACCATTCAATTGCAAGGTAATATTATCTCTCCTCATTTGGTTACACTTGAAAATATTTTCAATAGGCATGATACCTTTGTTAAAAACAAGAGGATTGAGAGCAGTCCTACCACTGGCGAATATGAAGGAATAAACATTGGAAGTGAGAAAGACCCTAAGATGATCAACATTAGGAAATGCTATACTAAGGAAGAAAGGGAAGAAGCCAAAAAATATTTCCTAGAATATCAGGATGTATTCGCATGGAGTTATGAAGATTTAAAAATCTTCATGGATGGAAAATTCAAACATCAAATTCTTCAAAAACCCGACACTACTCCATTCAGAAAAAAACAAAGGAATTATAATCCCAAGGTTGCTGATGCAATATTTAGGGAAGTTGATTAAATGTTGAAGGCTAAGATCATATATCCTATCCATTATTCAACCTGGGTAGAAAATATAGTGCCTGTGAGAAAGAAAAATAGGGAAATAAGAATCTGCGTGGACTTTAGAAACCTTAATCAGTCTTCCTTGAAAGATAATTATTCTCTTCCCAACATGGATCACTTATTGCAAACCAATGCTGGAGCTGAGATAATGTCCATGTTGGATGACTTGTCAGCGTACAACTAGATAGAGGTATAAAAAATAGATCAACACAAGACAACCTTCACTACTCCATGGGGTACTTTTGCTTACCATAGAATTCCATTTAGGTTAATCAACACCGGGGCTACCTTTCTGAGAGGTATGGATATTTACTTTAGTGATATGAAAAATAAAATAATTGGTATGTATCTAGATGATCTTATGGTTTTTTCTAGAAAAAGAATAGATCACATAAAGGATTTGAGAAGAGTGTTGCAAAGGTGTAGAGAAGATGGGATTAATTTAAATCCCAAGAAGTCAGTATTCTGTGTGACTAAAGGGGAATTACTGGGACACATTATTTCTCAATAAGGTATAAGAATGGATCCAGAAAGGGTTAGGGAAATCCAACAAATGAGCTTACCTATAAACAAGACAGGAGTAAAATTATTCTTTGGTCAGGTAAATTTTCTCAGAAGGTTTGGCCCAGTTTTTTTAGAAATTACTAAATGTATAGTGGATATGATGAAAGGTAATGTGAATTTTAAATGGAATGACCCTAGCAAACAATCCTTCAAAAATTTTAAGCCATAGCTAATGCTCCAGTATTGTGTCACCCAAATTACAAGGAAGATTTCATAATTTATTGTTACTCCTCTGAGCATACTTTGTCAACTATTCTCATGCAAGAAAATGAGGAAGGGGTTCAAGCCCCTATCACCTTTATGAGCACACCTCTAAAATATCATGAGATGAAATGCTCCCATATTGAGAAACATGCTTTCATAGTAGTAAAGGCTTTAAAGAATTTTAGATTCTATATTTTGCACTCTCACTCCATTGTATATGTGCCTGACATTGCAGTAAAAAGTGTATTAACTCAGCAAGATGTGGGATGTAATAACAGAGGAGCATGGGTGGCTAAGACACAGGAATATGACATAGAAATCAAACCCACCAAGTTGGTGAGAGGAAATGCACTGTACAAAGCAATAGCAGAAAACCAAGAGGATGAAAATCTTGAAGTAATAGAATTGGCTTTGGAAGTATGTATGCAAGACCCCTGATTCAAAAACATTGTATATTTTTTGGTATATGGTGAGTGCCCCAAAGGGTTGACCCTGAATCAAAGGAGAGATTTAAAACTGAAAGCCTCTAAATATGTTATTGGGGAAGATAGGTTGTATAAAAGGTTGGTAGATGGGGCCTTCCTCCAGTGTGTAGACAAACAACAAAAAGAAAAATTATTGAACTTTTTCCATGATGAAGCTTGTGGGGGACACTTCTCTTCATCAGTGACTGCGTTCAAGATATTGAGAATATGATATTATTAGCTAGGAATGTTCAAAGATGCATACCATTGGGTAGCAAGATGTGAGAAGTCCAAAATGTTTATTGGAAAGCCACAATTAGCAGCTCTTCCCCTTAGACCAGTGATCATTGAAGGTCCCTTCCAGCAGTGGGGCCTTGATTTTATTGGCCCTATAAATCCCACATCTAGTGTGGTTCATACCTATATAATCATTGCAATAGACTACTTCATGAAATGGGTGGAGGCAAAAGCAACTAAGAGAACTACAGCTGAAGTAGTATGTGAATTTATTAAAGAAAACATCCTGGTAAGCTTTGGTGTATCTATAAAGCTAGTAATGGATAATGCCACATATTTCTCTTCTTGGGAAATTACTGAATTTTTTTTATAAGTATGGCATTATGGTCAGTCATTCATCTGACTATTTCCCATGAGGAAATGGTCAAGCTGAATCCAACAACAAGAACTTGGTAAACATTATGAAGAAACTCGTGGCAGATAATAAGAGAACCTGGCATAAAAAAATACATGAAGCACTATGGGTGGATAGGGTGACCCCCAAAATAGCTATTGGTGTTTCCCCCTTTGAGCTGGTCTATCGAATTGAGGCCAATCTTCTATTACCATTGGAATTGGCAACTTGCAAATTGAAGACAACAGTAGAAGATGGAATATATGAAAATGGTTTAGAAAAGAGAATCATATATTTAAACAACCTTGAAGAGGAAAGAGAGAATATGGTAGATCACATCACAAAAAATCAAATGCATGTGAAGAATTTGTTCAAAAAAAGGAGCAGACCTTGGAAATTTATGGAAGGAGATATGGTACTGCTATGGGACAAACGTAGGGCACTAAAAGGTATGCATGGAAAGTTTGAGACACTGTGGAAAGGGCCTTTCAAGTTCCATCAGGTGTTTAAGAATAATTCTTTTAAATTGACTTATCCAGATGGTGAGGCACTTCCCATGATGTACAATGGTTAGGACTTGAAGTTGTACTATATCTAAATCTATAATAGGTAACCCCTGTATTGTACCATAGTTACGTTTAGTTCCTATTTTTGTTTTTCTTAGTTAAGTTTTCTTTCCCTATTTTCTTTCCATGTTTTGCCTTAGTTTTATTGTGAGCCGCCTTTTTATTGACCTATCCAAAACTAGACACTTGAGTTCCTTGCTTGGACATGTGAATGTCCAAGTCCCTAGACAGAGCCAGCTATTACCCCATTTTTGTTCTGCGTATCTTTAGAGAAAAATGGATGTTTAGTGTGTAGTAATGGTCTTGAAAACATTGTGCAAGTCATTAGTCTAAGTCTAGTTTTTCCCCTTAGGCTAGTGAAACCTTTATCAGATTTTCCTAAATTACCTTCTCCTTTGTAAGCCGGGGTTTTTCTCTGAGATCATGTCATATCGGGTAGGTTTAGCTCCCAAATCCAATAAAGGTCATGATTCAGAAGTTTCTAACATTGATCTTATACGATTTTGGAATCTTTAGCTTTCATACTTCAATTTGTCTCATCAGCAGAAAATTGGTTCCGGGCTTCCCCTTGGCGGATAATCACCTATAGAGTGTATTTTCCGTAGTCAACAATTTTTAAATTCTCAGCGATCAATGGAAGTTAAAGATAGATAATTGAGGCTAGAGAGATTATTGCTTTCAAAATGAATCCATACAAGCCAGAAGAATGATCAAATGATAAGGAATCAGAGACCAAAGATTATTGGAAGAATATCATAAAGTAGCTTCTCTGCTACTCCAATAGGCGGGTTTCGACCCGCAAGATGCATTTTTCGCTAGATTGTTATACGCAAGGTTTATAAAGAAAAATCAACCTGTGAGGGGACATAATGTTGGCAAGTTGACTCCCAAGGAGTATATGGATTATTTTTTGTTTTCATTATCGCAACAAAGTCATATGAAGTTTTGACAGTAAACTATGAAGTGAAAATTGACTAAGTGTAGAAGACAGAACAAAACAATGACTTGCAGTCGATTAGAGCATCAGCAGACTTGCGTATGATCACATCAAGATATGCACATTCAGAACTAATATCTATGGTATGTTTTTATTCTTACCCTATATACGCATAGTATGAAATATCAGTACAAACAAGTTACAGGAAGAACAAGTACACTAACAGTTCAGAGTACAGAGTATGGAGCCAACTTCAGGACTTTGATTAGCGTGTAATATTTTGTTATGTAAAGGCTAAGCACCTATTTTAATAAGTTTGCAACCATGTATTAAATATTATTGTAAACACGCTTAAGCC
>MU225863.1:5639849-5667610 GCA_018584345.1 Thuja plicata
AATTTAATTAGTAAGTTTAAATATTTGAATTTAAACTATAGAAAATTGAATTTAATTAATTAATTAATGGTAATTAATCAATTAAGGTTAATTAATTAAATAAGATTAATTATTTAATTAATTTTGGTAATCTGATTAGATGATTTGGGAAATGAATTTAGAGGAAAATAGATGATTAATTAATGATTAAAAACCATTCATTAATAGATGAAAATTAGTGTTTTTAATGTAAAGTCGCAAGCCTATCCATTTTTGGGTGTCTACAAGTACAATGAAAAGGATAAGGAATTGAACCACACATCTCAATTTTAAGAACCTCCTTGTCAAGAGGTTGAAAACAAACAATATTTTCTTGAGGTGTTTGGAACAAAGGAAAACAATAGGGATATGCTCTTCATTCTTTGAGTGAAACAGATTCCCAAACTTGTTGGACTAAGTTCGATTCTTGCTTTCCATACACATGTTAGCTAAAATAGAGCTTTAAAGGGCCTACCTACCAAGATTTTCCTTACGAGGACGGTGAGAGGGAATGACCCAAAGTGCGAGATATTCACTTTTACTGTGATGTCGTCCGACCCACTATAAATAAATGCACTTTACCTTAATTGGAAAGTGACTAAACCTTGTGCAAGCCATCTTCACTTCCTCTAGTAGTCCTTCGGGATTGCACAAAATCATACTTTTGTGCGTGTGGGAAGCCCGCAAGTGGGTAAAGGATCTTGGCAAGATTTAGAATGGAAATAATTTGAAACCTGGATAAAATAGAAAACCTACCTTTGTAGAGCCATTGTTAAAAGCCAAATTTGTTTGACTCTAAGGTAGATTGTTTTGAATAAATTCTTGTACATGCTCATAAAAACATCCAAGAACATACACTTTTAGTGTGGTTTTAGGGATATGGTACAATTTTGATGTGTGTGTTGAGCTTGTACTTTGTTTTCACGCAAGATTATTTTTTGATAAATCTGATCAAAGCCTTTAAATTTTTAAATCCAGAAAATAACAAAAAATTTGAGAAATTCAACTTTGATCAGCAAAGCGTTGCGTACCAACACTTCAGAGCTGCGTACAAACAAAAATAGGCCACTTACAAACTTTGAAATGCCACTTATAAATATTCAATAGCCACGTAAGCCACTGGAAAGTGTTGCATGTCAACAGTCTAAAACCGCCTATCAATAGGCAAATGCCGCCTGCTAACTGTAGAGTGCCACGTACAAGAATTCCAGTGACCGTGTGTTAACAATTAAAGGCCACCTACACACAGGAAAGAGCCACCTAGAAACAAAAAAAAGGGAAAATAGTGGATATATACCGAGGGGTTGAAAATAAGAAAATTCCATTTTTGGATACCCTTTTGGATGTTTTACCTCTGTGTATACTCAATTGGATCAAAATCCGCCATTATTGGGAATTTTGCAAAATTATCCACGGATTGATCACTTAAGTGAGATAAAAGCCTAGGATCTTCATTTAATTCATGTTAATGCTGGTTTTTACTCGATCTCATTACATTAAGACTACCCTACAACAAAATGGATCTTATCTAAGGCAAGAGTGTCCTTTTCTGGGTGATCCTTTTAGCTCTTCAAGACCCTTACAAGAACCTATCAAGGAAACAGAACCAAGAATGTCTTTCCCATTTGGCCATATAGATCTTGATCAAATCAATCATGCAAACAAGGATATGAACAACAATGGAGGGGGAAATGTTGATCCTAACAATAAAGGATCCAACAACAATACCAATGGAGGAGCAAACATTGACCCTAACAATCAAGGGTTGAATAATAATAACAATGGGGGCAACATTGACCCTAATGATGAGGAGTTAACTGGTGAAAAGGTTAATGAAGCTATGGAAAGTCCTTTCTTCATGAAACTTATGGAAAAAGTGTTGGAGAAAGACAAGGAAAAGTACTTTTTAGACCTAGCACAAACGGGTCTCAAACTTCCACATGATTATGATGTCACCAAACTCAAACAAGAAGAAGTTGAGGCTAATCCCATTGACATCATGAACAAGCAATTTCAACTTTTCCAAATGCAATTGGACATGATAAAAAAAAGTGGGGCTCCTAAACCCTTTTCTATCAAAGCTTTATGTCCATTTCCATTTGATAAATATTTAATCATGATTCCATTTCCAACAAATGCTATTTATCCTAAATATGACAAATATGAACAAACATCTGATCCTCAAGATCACTTAAGGGAATTTTGTGCCTTAAGTATAGAGTTCATTCATGACACAACTTACCTAATGAGGTTATTCCCTAGAAGTTTGGGAGGTATGGCAATGTAGTGGTTTTCAAAGTTACCCTCCGGCATTCGGACCTTTGAGGAATTGGCCTCTAAGTTTGTAACTCACTATTCCTATAACATCAAACATGAGGTTACAATGCTTAATTTATGTAACACCAAACAAAGAGAAGGAGAGGGATTCCTAGTTTTCCTACAATGATGGATAGCGGTATTTACTAGATACCCTCAAAGTGTACCTGAAAAGGAGAAGATGGATATTTTTGTAAACAGCTTGAATCATGAAATGAATTATCGATTAAGGCTACAATGTCCTAGGTCATTTCAAGACCTAACTGAGAATGGGGTGACAATAGAAGAGGTATTGATAAAAAGTGGAGAAATCAAACTTTACAAAGATAACAACAATACCAACAACAACAATACCTCCAACACTAACCAAAATCGCAATTCCCCCAACAATAACCAATTTTGGACAAAGAATAACAACAATAAAGGAGTGGTTAATGATGGAGTGGTAGAGGCTAACACTTTAAAGGCCACCCCTTTCAATCTCGCTCAAAATTCAGTTCAAGCCAATAATGTGAATTAGGCACCCAAGGTGCCCTTTAACAACAACAAAACTAATAACAACTTGGGGAATAATCAAGGAACTTACAAGCCTAAACCTTTATTTACACCTACACCCAAAAGGACATTCACTAATTTGGGTGAACCATTGGAGAATGAATTAAGGACACTCATTGCAAATAAAATTATTGACTTACCAATGGCTCAACCATATGAACCTCAAATCAAGCCAAATTGGTGGAGTGAGAATAACCAATGTGAATATCATCGAAATAGGGGAAATAAGACAAATGATTGCATGCATCTCAGACATGTAGTATAAGATCTCATAGACAATGGTGTGATAAAAGTGGAAGGCCCTCAAACTAATGAAGATCACACGACTTGTAAGACTCCTTTCTATAAACATGAAAAAGGAGAATCTTCCAACTCAAACAATGGAGGAAACTATGCGAATAATACAAGAGGCAATCATAATGTTAACTTTTCTCATACTTATGACAATACTATCAATGTTGTTGTGATCAAAGATCAACCTATTCAAGAATCTGCTAATCTCATCACAAGGGGGCAAGCTTCAACGGTTACCCTACAAGGGGGTACTCCTGTTACTATTGGCCCTAAATCACCAACTATTTTGGCTAAACAAGCACCACCCACAACAAAGCCTCATAGTTTGGTGGATCAATTACAAAATACTCTAGAAAAAATATAAATTTTGGAGTTGTTGAAATTATCTCCTAATCACAAGGAGATTCTGGAAAACACCTTGGTTGAGACCACTGTTCCTATAAATGTGGAGGAAGACAAATTTCAGAACATGGTAGGGCATCTCATAGCCCCTCATTGTCTTTCCTTTTCAGAGAAAGATGAAATGTCTATAACACATCCTAAAAAATTACCCTTGCATATAGAGGTATTAATCCAAAGACATATGGTCAACAGAGTTCTCATACATGGTGGAGCTGGTCTTAATATTTGCACTTTAAACCTTGTCAAGTCATTAGGGTTAAGCGAGTCTTCCATTGATCCTAAAAATAAAATCACTATTAAGGCTTATGATGAGGAGGAAAGATCTTCAAAGGGTATGATCATTCTACCAATTCAAGTTGGACCTATCAAAAAGGATACCATATGTCAGGTCCTTGATATGAAATTTACTTACAACATCTTACTAGGGAGGCCATGGATACATGAAATGCAAGCAGTACCTTCTACATATCATCAATGCATAAAATTTCCATACATGGGGGAAAAGATCACGATTGGAGGAGATTCAAACCCTTTCCAATATTGCAATTCTTTAAAGCCAAGTCATGAATTTTATATTCCTCATAATAGGGAAAGAGTCATCCCTGATATTACCATGGAAGAAGCCAAGGAAGAAAGTCCAAAACCAACATCAAATGTTACATCAACTTCTAACCCTATTCAAACTAACTCAACTACATCGACTAAGGGAAAAGAAAAGATGGGTTATGAAGGTTCAAATTCAAATGATAATTCAGTTCAAACTTCCACATTGAGAATGGAGACTTCAAAACCCACTAAGGAGGAAAGGGACCAAACTAAGAAAGATCATTATGAAAAGATGAGTGATCTGATGAACCAATTTGAGAAATAATGTAAAATTAACTCAAAAGGGATAGGGGAATATTTTCTTTCCCTATTTGATTTACCTACATCTCCAAGGACACATGGGAGGCCATCCAAATATTATCAACCTCATAAATACAATTCCCATTTTGTGAGGGAATGTGACAAACAAGAAATGGAAAAAGAAGATAATGAGGTATTACAATGGATTTATAAAGAGGACGATAATTCAACTAATTCCAATGAAAGGGTGCAACATATCAACATCCAAAATGATCAATATGGAAAGGGATTTGATATCATGAAGAAAATGGGGTATAAGGGAAGAGGACCCTTAGGAGTTCAACATAGAGGGTTGTTAGAACCTATCGAACCAGTTTGGAGAGAAAAAGAAGAGAAAGTCGACATAGGTTTTCAACATAAAGGAGAAAGTTCAAGTCTCATGCATGATTTTCGTGCACATATCCATATGGTAGGTTATGAAAGTGAAGATGATTCTAGGGATTATGAGTGGGATTCCTTGTCTAAAGAATCTTGTCATGACATAGAGGTTGATACCATTCACACTTATGCAACTCCTCCTAAAGTTGAGAATCAAAAACATGTGGCTCAAAGTTTGAATTCAACTCAAACATCAAGTGAACCTCAACAAGTCAATGTAGAAAAAGCACCTATTTTCACTCAATGGGTAGTTCAACCTTGGGTACCTTCATGGGTGGGATATTATAACCTAGTGTTTAATCCACATGATTTCTTTCCCATAGAAATCTTAGAGGACTCTAATGAAGAGGATTTTGATCTTTCTTCCATGGACCATCTTGAAGAGGCACATGTCATAGACCTTGATGATACAATGTATGAACCATCAAATGAAGTCATATCCTTAAATCCTTCAAATAAAATCCCATCCAATGAATCCTTATGCTTAATGCACCCCAAACTTATTGATTGGGATATTTCTGAGCCAAATGACTTACTCTACTTCCCAAATGACAATTGAATGGGCTTATACCTCAATGTGGTTGAACCCAATTCTTCCACTAATGAATTTACTCTTGACATGATGATAGGGGCAGGTGTTCAACCTCTTAATCCAAAAAATGAAGAGAAAATATACAAAAAATGAGAAGGTCTAGTGGTGAAAACCACCATGTGGCAGTGCTAGATCCAAAAAGAGTAAAAATAAAGGATGTTTCCGAAGGTGAAAACCCAATTGTGGAACCTAAGGGAGAGAGGTTGGACACCTTACCAGCTCATGAAGATGAAATATCACCTATACTTATTGAACCAATAGAAAAGGTTAACATTGGAACAGAAGAGGATCCTAAATTCATTAATTTGGCAGCATCTTTGAGTCCCTTGGAGAGAACATAATTCACGGAATTCTTTCAAGAAAAACAAATCAAATTTGCATGGTCATATACTGACATGCCTGGATTAGATCCAAGTTTCATAATGCATCATTTAAATGTGAAACCCGGGGTTAAGCCCGTCAAGAAGAAGTTGAGAAAAATGAATCCACATGTGGCCCTTTTAGTCAAAGAGGAATTGTAAAAATTACTCAAGGAAAGATTTATAAGAGTAATTGCATATGCCAAATGGATCTCCAACATTGTACCAGTTACCAAACATGATAAAACCATAAGAGTTTGCACGAATTTCAGATATTTAAACCTTGCTTGTCCAAAAGATGACTTTCCATTGCCTAGCATTGATGCTATTGTGGATCTCACTGTAAGTCATTCTATGTTTTCACTTATGGATGGATTTAGTGGGTATAATCAAATTTGCATTGCACCTGAGGATCAAGAGAAGATAGCCTTTACATGCCCATGGGGTACTTTTTTTTGGAATGTAATGCCCTTCGGTCTCAAAAATGCCGGAGCCACTTATCAAAGAGCAATGAATACCATTTTCCATGACATGATGCACACCTTTATGGAAGATTATGTGGATGAAATTATAGCTAAATCACATAAAAGAAAAGATCATTTATCCATACTTGACAAGATTTTTACAAGGCTAGAACAATTCAAAGTGAGGCTCAACCCAAAGAAATGTGCTTTTGGGGTACAATCGGGAAAATTCCTAGGGTAAATTGTTTCAAGAAAAGGCATTGAAGTAGATCCTGAAAAAGTACAAGCAATAATGGACATGGACATTCCAAAGAATATTAGTTAAATGAGGTCACTTCAAGGAAGGATTTAATCTATAAGGAGGTTCATTTCTCAATTGGTGGAAAAATTCCATTCTTTCACAAGATTACTACATAAAGACACCATCTTCACATGGGATGAGGAGTGTGATAAAGCATTTACATTGTTGAAAACATACTTGATGAATCCACCTATCTTGATGTCACCTATTCAAGGAAAAATTTTGTTACTCTATATTTCAGCAATGAAAAAATCTTTAGGAGTCTTATTGGCACAAGAGGATAATGAAAGAAAAGAAAGAGATATCTACTACTTGAGTAGAACATTGATCAAAAATGAATTAAACTATAGCTTCATGGAAAGGGCTTGCCTAGCAGTGTTATTTTCCTCTCAAAAGTTAAGACATTATATGTTGCTGCATAAGGTGAAGCTCATAGCCAAAATTGATCCCTTAAAATACTTACTTAGAAAAATAGCTTTAACTGGAAGGATTGCAAAATGGGTAATGGTGCTTAGTGAATTTGACATTGAATATGTTGATAGGAACGCAATCAAAGGTCAAGTTATTGCCAATCAATTGGCTAAATATTCTCAAGAATCTACACATCCTATTCAAGTGGAGTTTCCAGATTCTGAAATTATTAATGTGGAAGCTAAGACATGGACCTTATACTTTGATGGATTTTACACCCAAAATGGTAGTGGAGCAGGCATTCTTTTGATTACACCACAAGGTTACACAATCCAAAAATCTTACAAGTTATTGTTCCCTTTCACCAATAACATAGTAGAGTATGAAGCCTTGGTCATAGGTATCAAGATGACCTTGGAATGAAATGTCATAGAATTACAAGTCTATGGAGACTCTCAATTAGTCATCAATCAAGTTAATGATTAATATAATACCAAGGATGAAAAATTGATGCCTTACAAGAAATTGGTAGATGATTGGAAAAAGTACTTTGCTTTGATTACTTTTGAACAATTTTGAAGAGACAAGAATAGAGCAGCGGATGCAATGGCTACTTTGGCATCTTTAATTCAAATGCCCGATCAAAATGAAAAGAATGAGTTCTTGGTGGAAGAATTGGTTAAACCAACATTTGACCTACTTGATACCTAAATTATTTCCCTTTTAAATGGACATGACTCACCATGGTATGGACCCATCTATGCCTACCTAAAAGACCAAACCTTACCTATAGACCAAACACGTGCTCAAAAGAAAAATTTCATACGAAAAGTGGCTCGTTATACCATCCTTTCTGACACATTGTATCGTAAAGGTCTTGACGGAATGCTCCTTAGATTTATAGAGGAAGATGAATCGAAATTAGCTTTAAAAGATGTACATGAGGGGATTTGTGGGTCACATTTGAGTGGTTTAAACTTAGCTAAGAAAATCCTACGTATGGGGTACTTTTGGAAAACCTTAGAAAAAGATGCTTGTCAATTTGTCAAAGTTTGTGCAAAATGTCAATACCATGGAGACATCATCCATGCACCAGCACAAGAGTTACACCCATTTGTCACACCATGGCCATTCTATCAATGGGGTTTTGATTTTATTGGCATGATTTATCCACCTTCTTCAAATGGACAAAAGTACATAATCACGACAATAGAGTACTTTACTAAATGGGCTGAGGCTATCCCTTTATCAACTACAATGGGGAATAAAATTTCCATGTTTATCCTAAATCATATCATTTGCAGATATGGTATTCCTCACGCCATCATCACGGATAATGGAAAATAGTTTAAGAACAAACATGTTGACGAACTTTGTGACACATTCCATATTACACATCACTCTTCATCCATTTACTATCCCCAAGGTAATGGAAAAGCATAAGCTACCAATAAGAACATCCTTAAAATCCTTAAGAGATCCATTGACAAATCAGGAAAAGACTGGCATCTTCAAATCAATCCAACATTGTGGGCCTATAGGACTAGTATTCGAACCTCAACAGGAGCTACACCTTTTTCATTGGTTAATGGGGCCGAAGCTGTTCTACCTTTAGAAGTTGAAATACCATCCCTAAGAGTGTCATTGCATGGATTAATCATGGATGAGGATTATAGAGTTTCCCGACTTCAACAATTGGAAATGTTGGAGGAACATCAAACTCAAGCCTATGACCATTTGAAAGTGTATCATAATCGAATTTCAAGGAACTATAACAAGCATATTAAACTAAGAACCTTTCAAGTAGGAGATCTATTATTGAGAAAAAATTCAAAAAAATAGGCTGATAGAGAAAAGAAAGGAAAGTGGGAAGCAAATTGGCTTGGTCCTTTTGTCATTGTTTCTTTATTTGGAACGGGGACCTACAAATTGGCCGATTGTGATGGTGATGAATTGCAAGAACCTATCAATAACATTCATCTTAAGAGGTTTCACACCTAATTCAGAGGAAAGAGTGTTAGATGAAAGAATATAATTTGAGAGTATCAGATGTGTCAGCATCACCTTTGTACATGGAAAAAGTAAAAAATACCAAAAAAATGAGAAAAGATCAAAATACAAAAAAAAAATTTAGAAAGTTCAAAAGCCAAAAACATTTGAAAAAGAGAAAAAGTGCCTTGGTGAAAACCTAGCAATAGGCACCTTGGTAGAAAAAAATATAAATAAAAAAAAAAGAGAAAAAGAGCAATAATCTCAAGAGGTGAAAACCTGGAAACAGACGGCTTTTGTCCCTTAGGTCTTTCCTAGTTGCATTTGTACATATTGTGTTTCATCATCTCATTTTTCCATATCCTCATTGCATCCATCATTTGTGCATCGTCCTAATAAAGTCTCAGAGCTGCATTTTTATCGCATTCTAGGTTCAGTTGCCCTAAGTTTCACATTGATCACATTTATCACTTGGGGGCACGCATCATAGATTTTTGGTACCAGACGGATTCGATAGTGAAACATCTTGGTCACACATCAAAAGTATATTTTCAGATTTAGAAGAGAGATTTTTGGAACCTTTGATGGATATCATTGTTCAACCCTAAACAGTTTGATTGCATAACATGATCCTTGAGTTTTATTGACTTATTTTATCAGGATTAAAAATTGACACACCCTAAATGATTAGACTGTCTGGAATTCTTATTTGAAAATCTTGATAACAGTTGAAATTTTTTGATGAGTTTTCATTGACCTTTTTTGAGTCATGTTCTTTTTAGCTAATCGATGATGTTTTGACTAGATTGGTAATGATAGAGACATGATGTTTTCTTAAGCTCCTAAGTGACTATTTTGAGGAAGATCCTTTAACTTGTGTGAATTAGTATAAGGACATGGTCATCAAAGAACCATCAAGGACATTCATATAGGAAGGAGGGTTAACCTTTGTTTGTTCAGGAAAAAGGATACCTTGGCTATTTAGATTTTCCATATCTTAAATACCAACATCTACTTGCAACATTGAATCCGATCAAACTAGTATTCATACTCCCATAGTTGGTCATTCAACTAGTGAGGGTTGTACTTGGTTTCGTAGAAGGGGTTACCACATGAGAGAAAGTCATATTCATATTCTTATGGTCACAGTGGCACCAGTAAGGATTGTATCGACTCCTAGTTCTACAACGCTCTATGATGAAAATATATCTTTGTTTGCATTTCTTTCGCAAACCTCAAGGACAACTAGTTGCATTGCATTTGCATGTTAGATTAATTGCATCTTCATGTTAGATTAATTGCATTTTTCAAGTTAGGTTAAAATGACTTGTATTTCTAGTACTTTTCCAATTTCAAGGGGGGAGATTAAAGTTGACAACACTTCATCAATGTAATGGTTTCAAGTCATCAACATGAGATTTTATTTTACATTCATAAATCATTAATCATTATTCATTATATATACATATCAAGTGAAAATAAAAGAAAAGAAACATTAATCATTATTCATTTATCCACATCATTTAGAATTGCACATCATAAATTAAGTTGCATACATCCAAAAAAATCAAAAGGATAGTTGCATTCATTTATCATTGCACTAAGTATTGCATCCATATCATTGCATTGCATAAATTCATACATATATTTAAATCTGAAAAGAATATAGAAATAAGTTGCATTAACATCATTTGCATCCATTTATCTATGTCTTACTCTAAGACATTGCATCCATAGCATAATAGAAATAAATGCATCATAGAAACATGTAGATATGCATAAAAGGAAATCTCATAACAACATCATCAAGAGAGGAATTAAAAATCATCACAGATAAATGTCCATCATCAATGTCTATAAAAAAAATCTGTCCATCAAAGGTACATCAACAAATGATCCATACATCAAAGTCCTGATAAAAAAAGTACATATGATCCATCATCAATGTCATATCAAGATATCATAGATCTACCTCATGACCCAACAAGGGCACCTAATCCATCTCCAACAATACTTGTACCTGAACCCCCTGCACCATCGGGATCCCTATCAGCTACTCTATCCTGTGGACTAGGTGGTGCCTGACTCGTGCTCACACTAGTGGGTAACTGAGCTAATGTAGTTAGAAACTGCTGCAACATAGTAGAAACCTTATCTAATCGTATAGTAACTATAGTCATCCCTGCCTGTAAACCTTGAACATCCTAAACTAAGCCATCTACAATGGGAGGAACTAGAGGTGCCTGTGATGCTCGAGGATCTTGAGGTTCCTAGGGTGCTAATGGAACCTGTGGTATCACCGATGTCGTGCTACTTTGTGGATCAACCTAAGGAATCTGTCCCTGTACTAGAACCTGTCTGGCTACCTAGACACATCTGTGTCTCTGCCTGACCCACTCTGCACCAAATCTAACAGGAGCCTATCCCTGGGGTAGCTGTACCTATGCTAATCTCTATCTAGGCTGCCTAAATCCACCACCTCGGCCTCTAACATGTCCACCCCACATTTGAGGTCATGCAGCTCTCTGTGCTCTAGGAGCCCTAGGTGCCCTCTAAAATCTCTACCTCTGAGGTCTCCTGCCATCATCACCATCATCAACATCATCTCTGTCATCATCTGAAAGCTCATCCACATCAGGAATAGACTCTGCTAGATCTGTAAATCTAAAAAAGTGATGTCGTATGAACCACTCTCGATACTCAGCCAACATGCCTGCATCTACTACATGTGTCATCATATCCCACATAACATAACCCAACTAATCAATCTGTAAGCACACCAACTGATAGTCAACCTGTGCTCCCCACATAGATCTCTCAACCTGTACTCTAGCATAAAGTGCCATACCCTGAGCCATGTCCTGAACCCGACTGTACTGACGGAGCACTCTCCCAAAGAAAAATCTCTCAATAACTAGTGGTGATTGCACGATCATCCACCGAGGACAAAACATGTATGGAAACTCATCATCATCCTCTCGCAAACTCTCACAAAGAAGATATGGCCTCCACATGACCTGATCTATATCATCAATAGTGCATCTCCAAAAGTCAACCTTGTCCAGACGATGATGGACAACCATGCCATCATACAAAAATGCATACGGATACCCTCGGGCCCACACTCATGCTAAAACTAGTGTCGTGATAGGGATATGCTCCCAAGTCCACAAATGTAATAAAACTGTACCTATTGAAAGAGCTACACTATGCCTATATACAACCTCATGTAAATCATGGAATAATTGTGCTAATATGCAAGAACCCCAATCAAATCTCTGAGGATGTGTAATCAAATCCTCTAGTATCCGGCCCCATCTGACTGCAAATCCACGTCCTCTCCTATCTGGAAGAAGTAATCCTACGATCACTGCTCCTAAAAATGTTGGAAAAGTAGGAAAAGAGGCAAATTGTGCCCAAGTAATACAATCATCATCAATGGTGTTGTCTCCGAACACCTGTCTACATACACTGCTATCATACACTGAATCATAATATACCCACTCTCTATGAGCCGGGATCCTCAGTAATCTATACATATCCTCAGGCGTGATAGTCATCTCACCGAGGGGTAGATGAAACATATTATGGTCAGAGTGCCATCGCTCTACTATAGCTATCAAAAGACCTTGGTTCAGCTGAAATCGAGGGAGATATAGAAGGAAACTGAGACCACATGTCTCGATAGTCCGCCGCTCAGGGGCCGTGAGCTCATCAACTAAATAAAAAATCCAAGAGGCAACACCTTGTATCTGCAACTTACAGTAATGCTCCTACATTTTGAAACAAAGTGAATCATATTATTCTTTCTATTGGTGGATCATTCTATGTCAATCAAACACATTAAATCTATCCTTGCTCAATTTTGAGCGCATCAACTTATTGCTCCTAACCTCTAGATCTTGAGACACAAGGACAAATTTGTAATCATTTTTAATCAATCTGATTGACATATCAAACATTCATCAATATGAATTTTCTAATATCCTAAACAGTAAGTGACATTCTGGACGTACATTTTCTAGCTTGGAATTCAATTGAGTTATCTGGACGTACATTTTCTACCTTGGAATTCAATTGAGTTATCTGGATGATCGATCCAAAAGGACTTCATCTATTTTCATCTCAGTTTTCAAACTTCATGGTAGGCAGCACTTTAATAAGTGTACGTGGCTTTTCAAGCCCCACGGCGTTTAAAACATTACACATGATACTTTAATCATCGGAGGTGGTGCTTTTCTAAGCAGGCAGCCTTTTAAATTCCTACGTGGATTTTTAAGTATCCTAGGCGGCCTTTAAAATATAGGGTTTCTTAGGCGGCTTTTGGCTATTTGGGTTGCATTTTTGCCGTAATTATTAGGCGGCTAAGAATTTCTCCAATGCGGATTTTCAAAATGCGGAGGCAACTTTTGTCTGCCCTAAGCGGCTCTTTATCTATCCTACGCGGCTTTTCACAAATTTATACCTAGAAAGCATTAAAAACATGTAATAAATGCTATTTATTGAGCAATAAATGCACTAGGAAGGTTCGAACCACTCGCCGAAGGCCCGTAGTCAGGAGGTCTCTGATATTGGTGCGCTTGCATGAACTGATGCTCTCGAATGGGGACCACCATCGCTGTCAATCATCAGAGGATCAAAGCAAATCTCAATAGTGAAAAGTGAAAATGAATAGTAAATTTGAGTTTTTCAACCTATTTAAGCTATTTTACCCTAATTTTATGAGATTTTTGACCTAGTCAAACCAAATCTGCATATTCTGCACAATGGGGCATTTGTTTGACATCTTTCAGCATCATTATTTATTAGAAATGCAATCATCTTGGATCTATTCTATCAGCAGTGTTCATCAAATTTTTCACATCTAAGATCAATATGCTTTCATTTCAGAGGGGGCATCATCATATCATCAAACTGGGATTCTGCAGCATATCTTATATCAAATTTGGGGCATTAAAAATTCAAACTTTATCAGTGGGGCATCAAATCAAGTTTCAAATCAAAGTTTCAAATCAGAGTTTCAAATCAAAGTTTCATATCAGGGTTTCAAATCAAAGTTTCAAATTAGAGTTTCAAATCAAAGTTTCAAATCAAAATTTCAATCAAGGTTTCATATCAAAGTTTTCGTATCAGTTGATCAGCTCATCAATATCAAATCAATGATCACGACATCAAGTTTTCTTTGAATCAATGCGCTTTGCACATCAATTCAAAGAGGGGCATTTGCATACACCTAAATTTGACCAGGTGTATCTTAAGAATTCAAAATTGTAATTCTCAGCCAATTGCCTCAAATCTCATCTCAATGCATTAAAATGGATCAAATCAAATGGACATTTATCAAAGAAAAGTGGACAAAAATCAAATTAAATCAAAGGATTAAATAATCATGAAATCAAATAATTAAATTCAAGCCTAAAAGGGATTAATCAAAATTATGCAATTAATTTTAATCAATTAATTGTGTAGTTTAAATAAAAAAGATCAAATCCAACCCATTCACCCTTACATAGCTAAATTAATTAAATGATTGAGTTATTTAATTCCTAATTTCTTTGAGGACAACCACTGAATTTTCCCTCCATTTGAAAACACCTCAAAGCTTTTGACTCAACCAAAGCTTGATCATGATCAACTCACTCTACCCCCTATTGGAGTTGATGAAAACTATCAACCCACAACTCTCAAGAATCACCTAGATGCAAACCTATCACAGAAAGAGAGAAGCAAAAAAGCTATGGAGGCCAAAAATCACAGATTGATGGAAGAGGAAACATATTGTACAAAACAATTGAGAAAAAATCTTAATGCAATAACATCCTCAATTAATTAATAAACATCAAATTGAATAATTTACAAAGAGGGAATCCTTATAAAAGGATACTGAAACCCTAAAAGGGAAACCCTAAAGGGGAAATATCTAGGTTGCATAATAATAATTAATAAAATAATTAATTATTAAAAGTCTAAAGTTTAGCTTAAGTAAAAGAGAGATAATAAGTGACTTAATAATTAAATCAATATGATTTAATTAATAAGTGGAATCACTTTATTACTCTAACACCCCCCCTTAAGATAAACTTAGGGAAAAGCTAAAACCTAGAAATAGCTACTGAAAGTAGGAAAATGGGTCCCGGCAACAAGGCCTGATGAGGTACCCAATACAAAAAATCTCTGTAAAGAGGAGAAATAGAGAAAACCACATGGGAAAAACCCTACTCCAAAAATAGATGAAGCCTAGCGAAGGATAGAAGAAGCCTCCAAACTAGAGAAAGTCCCAGAAAATAGGAACAAAGAAAGAACATGTAGAACACCTCTGAAGCATGAAGCTGGAAACACTGTCAAAAAATAACTAGTAGAACCTCCACTGTAATAGAACATGACCAGGTAGAGAAGAATTTAAATAAAGCCTGAAGAGATGATCAATCAAAGATGGAAGAATGCCTCCAAAATAGGAATGAAAGAAGAGTGTCCATATGGTAAATGATCCATCTCACCAAAATGCATAGGTACCATCCACTGCATCTGCCTAGTACATAGGAACAAATACTGAATACATAGATCACTCCATCGGACCAAGGAAGCATTAGAACCAACAGGAGAATCCCCCCATAATGCTGAACAGGGAGAGGGGTGATAGGAACACTGAAATGCAATGCCAGAAACAGCTGTACGAAGAAGTATCAGGAACACCAACAGTGCAACAGAAGTAGAAGCACAGGATAAAGGGCGGTGTCAAAGTAGAAGAAATGATCTTCTAGACACACAGCATGGGCTAATGTCATGGAAGGTATGCTCACTTGACAAAGGTGGATGAGCACAAAAGGAAAAACATCATAACCCCCCATGGCACTTTACAACTGAGTGCAAGTACAAACAAACACAAGGTGCTCAAAATCCTAGACATGCAACTGCAGGCACTTTATTTCAGTGCGTTTACAAAAGAAAGCTACAGAAAAAGGTGTATACAATGTTCACAGAAGGAAACGATCCTAGGACCTGAAACATCCAAGATATCTACCAGGATGCCATAAAGCAAAAAACTAAATACATAGATACATGGAGTAGAATCTAGGTGTGAGACTCATAGAATAAGAAAGAGAACAAAAGCAGCTTTCCGACCCCATGCGGAAGTCAAAAAAAAAGGAGCCCGAATGAGCAAGATATGGCTCCCAGAGTGCAAAATAGAACCCTAACTTTGACAGGAAAAAAACCTACAAGATAGAAGAATCAGAAACTCTATCTGCTAGAAAGACCCCCGTCTCAGAAATAGCTTTCCGGTGATATAAGAAAGTCAAAAATCAGCCTCCGTTTGCTCCAGATATGAGCAAAAAACCACCAGGAGGTCAAAACAAAAGTGAACCTCATGAAACCTCAGCCAGAATTGGTGGAGCCCTGCTAAACTGGCGATTCCTCCAAAAAAAGTACTGCCTCCAAATTTCCCACCAAAATGGCAGAAAAAAATATTATTTTTTTTAATGAAAAAAAACAATAAAAAACTATCAACCCACAACTCCCAAGAATCACCTACATGCAAACCTGTCACAAAAAGAGAGAAGAAAAAAAGCTATGGAGGCCAAAAATCACAGATTGATGGAAGAGGAAACATATTGTGGAAAACAATGGAGACAAACTCTTAATGCAATAACATCCTCAATTAATTAATAACCATCAAATTGAATAATTTACAAAGAGGGAATCATTATAAAAGGATACTGAAACCGTAAAAGGGAAACCCTAAAGGGGAAATATCTAGGTTGCATAATAATAATTAATAAAAAAATTAATTATTAAATGTCTAAAGTTTAGCTTAAGTAAAAGAGAGATAATAAGTGACTTAATAATTAAATCAATATGATTTAATTAATAAGTGGAATCCCTTTATTACTCTAACACCCCCTACCCTTGGAAAATTTCTATAAATACAAGCCATTTTCTTTGTGTTTGGGATCCAAGAATTTCAAGAGAAAAGAATCCTTATTATAGGAATTTGGAGAGCATTTGAGAGCTTTTGATAATATTTCAGGATTTTCATAGCATTTAGAATATCATGTTTAGAAGCATTTGTTGGTTTTATAGCATATCTTGGAGAATTTTGAGCTAGATTAGAGCATTGTTTATCATTTTCTTCTCGTTCTAGGATTGTCCTTGAGAGAGATTAAGACTGAGAGATCTCTTAACAAAGCTTAGATAGAGAACCATGAGATGTCATGGGTTTTAACTTTAATTCTTAGATTAAATAGCATTTTATTTCCATAGAGTTGTTGTTACTAATCCTAATTTCATGAAGGTGTAATCTCACACACACACAATCTAGTACCACAGTGAGCAAGGTGAAGAAAGAAAAGAAATTGTCTACATCGGGCCAAGATCCAGAAACAAGGCACTTCACTATGGAAGTAGCAAATCCCACAAAGGAAGGTAGGTTTGAAGATTTATCTCCTTCTGACTTTGAGCTGTAGCCATTTGATATGTGGCTAGCTCGTCATGATACTAAGGTGTATTGGTGGAAATCCACTAATATTTTAATTGAAGAAGAGCTCAAGGAGCTCAAGACTACTAAAGTCCAACTTAAAGCAGAAATCACTGAACTAGCTAACTTTATTAGATAATTAGTTACTCCAGTTGCAAGTATTTCGAGTGCCTAAACCACTTTTGACCCCAATGCTGCAGAGAGCCAAGTTGCAAGAAGAGAGACATTTTGTGCAGATTGGTAAGCCATGGATTGAGAGGCTCAAATCTGAAGGGCTGGTAGCTATTGAGCAGCTGGGTGATACTCTCCTAAATTTGGAGAAGGAGAGGAACAACATCAAAAATAATTTGCAGACTCTCACATCGGAGAGATTGAATTATCAATAATGCATAGTAATGCAGCATGTAGTAGTTAAAATGAAGACTAAGGAGGCAATAAAGGCCAAGATATTGTAGAAAGGAGATGAGCCTTTTATTGAATGGCTTCAAATCCTGGAGTTTAAGTCTGAGATGATCATCCAAGCCGAAGGAGGGTTGCAACAGACAGATGTCAAAATCAAAGAGGAACAGAACAAATATTTTAAACTCCTTCAGGGTCTTCACACGGAGTCACAGACAAGTGGTCAAGGAAAAGAGATGATCGGAGTGACTAACATGCAGAAATCCTTCTCCGATTATGTTGATAAGCTGGTAGAACAATCTTCCTCTCACTCGGATAAGGTGTCAAAACTCCAACAGTTGAGTGGATGCATCTATAAAGTCATGGAAGAACTGAAATATCAGGTAGATGCAGTTAAGAGCCTTGCCAAAGATCATTCCTGATGGCTCATTAGATATACCAATGTCCATATCAATAGACATGAAGAGCTTATTCTGATCATCACAGGTGTCATCGCCTATAGGGTGAAAATAGATAAGGGGAAGTAAAAAGAGGCATAAATATATTCCCTCTTATAATAAATTTTGAGAGAGCTTGTAACGGATAAATGTTTGTTTATCATTTATGGTTAGGGAAGTTGAACAGTTTCGGTTACCCGTTTTTGTAAGGGTCAAACTCTGAAGATCTAAATGTACTATTTTGAAAATCAATACAAAGGTTCGCTAAATTTTGGTGTCAAGAAATTTATTTTTTCTGAGTCAAATTTGTTTATGTTTGAATGCCAATGTTTTAACTGTTCCATTGCATTTATCTTTGTGTCAAATTTGAATGTTTCTTTAAATTGGATTTACAGTTCAAGATTAAACTGAGGTTCTGTATTATGATTTGATACAGTTAACTAAAGGGAAATCTGGGTGTCACCCATAGATTATGAGAAATGTTCTTATGAAGTAGATTGATTCATCATCGTTATGTTATCATTGATCTTTTAGTTTTGTATTTGCATCTTCATTATCAATTCTTGCATTACCAATTTTAAGATCTTATATGATTTATAAAATATTGAAATTTGGCCAGATAAGAAAGTTGAATCTATTTTCCTGGACTAGTTCTTGTCTAGGCCTAGTTCAGATTACCTCTTATGTTCTCGGGTTAAGAACAAACCCCCATTAAATTAGGAAAGAACAAAATTTGTTGAAGATTAATCACTTAAGGGAGATGTACCTTCAAATTTAGAGGGAAATTAGTTATTTAGTTACATTTCCCAACTATTGTATCCGATTGTATCTTTAATATTTGGGTATTTTAGAGCTAAAGTGAAAAAGAACAATCTGTTTACCAACATGACTTTATACCACCACCCCTATTTTTAAGAAGGCCTCTTGGAGACCTTCTCACTGTCTTGTCATGTATGAGAATTTTTCTTATGTTTGTGAATAATTACGTTTTCTCTGATATTGGGAGTTCTTGTTTGTTATACGTTCCATTCTGGATGCCCTAGCTCGGGGGTGACCTTGTAAAGGCCTAATTTGGGAGGTGAGCCTCCTTGGTCAACCTCATTTGATAATTTTCACATTTGGTTGTGAAGATCTTGCAAGTATTTATATTCAAAGTTTGGAATCGGGGATTCCAATGTAACCATGAGATGCCATGAGATTTTAATTGTTATTATATTGTGAATTTGGAGATTATCATTATACCTTGTATTGAAATTGGATTAAGTTGTGTTTATATTATAAAATGGAGGATTAAATGTTTATGTAATCTTGATTTTATTATGTTAATGGAAGGAAGGTTTTGGAATTCATACTTGTATTTCAAAAAAAATTTGTTGGTGCGTTTTTTCCCAATTTTTTAGCATGACAAAGTAAATAAATCACGTTTGGAAATTAAAACAAATGAGTGTCAATGTCTTGAAGGTGAAATAGTCTCTTTGAGAAAAGAATTTGAAAACTTCAAGTTTCAATAATTTGAGAAAGGTATTGATGCATTAAATAATATTTTGAGAGGTAAAAAGAGTAACAAGGACTACTTTGGTATAGGGTATGGAAAAGGAAAAATATTTGGAGTTTATGTTGAGTCTAAACATGAAATAGAATTTGAAACAAAAGAAGGAAAGTATTTCAAAGTTAGACAAACTCCAAGAAAGAAGATAGAATTGAATTATCATGATACTGTCTCTGAAACAAAAAATAAGGTTATTGATGGAGACCAACACAAATCCTTTAAAATTTTTGAAAGAAGATATCAAGAAATTATCATGTTCCTCTTGTCAATCATATGCTACAAATAAAATAATGTTAGGCATGCAATACAAAAATGCAGATATAATGAAAGAACATGTACTCAGAATAAGAAAAATATTATGAAGGTCTAGAAGAGAAAGCCAATACAAGAGAGAGAAGATCATAAACTTGTGCACAATATACAAGAAACATCAATAAATGCATAAAAAATTGCATGAAATAAGAAGTTGCAGAGGCATACACCAAATTAGTGTAGGTATGATGGTTGACCATGGTAATGCACATAGTAGTACCCAATGTTCTATCTTGCATACCTTATTTTTGTTCCTATGAAGAGAAACTTCTTGTATCAGTATACAGTGGATAAATATTTATTCACATAGAATTTTATCCAAGTACTAGTTACAATGAGAGAAGATGTGTTGCAAAACTATATTTATGGAAATTCATGTACTGGTTGTTTAACATTTTTGTCTTTACTGATATTTATATTAAAAAACGTTTGTTAAGGAAATATTTTCCAAGAATTTTGTTTGTTTTTTCTTGCATTGATATGTACAACATATCTTGAAATGTTCATAACACATTGATCTTCAATGGTAAAAATATATCTTTGATTAGAAGGGGGTATTTAGACTTATGTCAATATCATTTTCTATCCCCAAAGAATACATTCTTAAATTCATTCATTATCATAACAATGATAATCGAGTATGAAATCATGAAAAATACAAAGATAAAGTAATGTTTGGCATTCGGGTGTCACAAGAAATTGGTATGTGGTAAGTGTTTAAGGACAAAATTGGGATAATTAAGACTGATGATAGAGTACTGGTATATCTTGGGTTTATCATATTTCTCTGATTCATTTGTTCATAGAGTATAACGAGATGACTTTGACCATTGTGATAATAATGCATGACTTTGATACGAGAGTTAGATGCACTACTCATAGAGTTATTGTTGTGTGATAATCTATTACTTGATGTTAACATGAGTTCCTCTTGGTATGTTTTTCTAAAAATTTTGGTGCCTATTATTGTACAACTGATATATAGAAGATTGCAATTATTTATTCATTTCTGTCATCTTTGTGATAGGAGATGGTGGTATATGTGTATGGAAGTCACCAAGGAAAGTGGTAGGTCAAGAATGATCATGACAATTATATGACTGTAAAGCATTCATGACACCTTATTTGGCTACATAAAATATCAACATGGTGACAATGATAATCATGACCTATGAGCTTCATCAATCTTTATTACAATACATTCATGATCCTTGTCTATGGAAGAAATTTTCAATTTAGTGTGAGGATGGCAATAAAATTTTAATGGTATTCAATTTGAATAAGACATATAATGATATAACTATATATCTATATGATCAACTTGGAGGCTACTTACTATTCAAACAATCACAAGACTGTATCTATATTTCAGCTTGTATAACAGATGTATTCTATTTTTTGTTATGATAAAAAACTATCATATAAGGATCTTATAGGATATTTCTCTTATGCTATGATTGGAAGTAAGTTCATTTTATGTTTGTATGACAATGATACTTGTTTTCATTGGACAATGGTTCATTCATATTTATTTTTTATCGTTGTTAGACTTGGAATAGGTTATTTATGCTAATACATTTTTTTTTTCTTTTGATCATAATGTTTTGTTAAGTGAAGCGGTGTTGAGATATTTTGTATGTTAAGATCACTATTGTTACTATGTTTCTTTACAACTATGATCTTAGTGCTTGTTGATAAAAAATATTATCCTTGTTTTATATTGAACATTTATAGATAACTTAATCTTTATAGATTTTCTTAAGCTTCACAGTCTCATGGATATATTAAAGTACCTTGCTTTTATTGCAGAGGGAAGATAAAAAGAGGATATGGAAGTTAAAATAATAGGAGAAGCACATGTTAGAGATCATGTGTAATAATGATAACTCAATCAGAGATAAGTGAGAGCTATTTCTAGTAATTATATGATCATAGTAATGAGGAAGATGAAAATTTTATTTGTTGCCTTGATAACATAGCATGTAATGTTTACTTTGTCATAAATAATATTACAACATTTTAGGGGGATATTTTAGTTTACACTTCATCCCTACATATGAAGATTCATAAGTACTAATGTTTATCATATGATCCATGGTTCATAACTTCTTGATTTAGTGATTTTTTTTTATCAATATTTGTTGGCCTCCATTCTTATTTTTTAATGTATCTCACAACTATATATTCAGTATTGTTGCGATTTCAGTTCGTAATGATAGTTTTCTTTCACACATTCATTTTGTTCTTGTATTATCTCAATGGTGCTATACATATTATTTTATTTCAGTTCTTGTATCTTCTAGAGCATATCATTTCATGATCTTTCATTCCTTTGGTACTAATTCATGGCTTGAGAATTTTTCTTATTTTTCTCTTATTTCTCTTTTGTCTCTTGATGCAAAAAGGGGTATATTTCTTTGGTATTTTTCCATCAAGGCTAAAGGGGAGTTTGTTAGCCTTCAATTGTTATCGAGGCCAAATGGGGAGTTTTTTGGACATCAGTTGTTTCCCTTGATGTCATAGAAACACAAATGTACCACTTGGATTATAGGTATTCAATATTGCAACATGTAATGCCCCACGAGAGAACCCAGGAGAACTAACCTAAACATGACACTAAGTTAACAGGATAATTTTTTTTAAAAAGTTTTCAAACAATAATGATAACAATGCGGAAGCAATACAATGAAGAGCATGACATACACATAAATACAACTCAACAAAGATAAGAATTCTTGAGGGTTCCTTGACGTAAAATTACTTAAGAAAAATAATCTACGAAAAAAAACTATAAAGAACTAACATAAAGGATACATCAACTGAATCCAATATACATCTCATAATATAAAACCACATATACATCTGATACCCAAGGTATATAACCGAATCAATCATTCACTGCACGAGTCACAGGGTATGTACTAATACATGACAATACAATACAATACAATACAATACAATACATCCTCCAAAGGATGTCAACCAATATCCACATATGGTACAAATATACAACTCATAAAACTGAACAAGTCTCCATAAGACTAGGAATAATATGATGGTAGAACTGAAACAAGGATCATCCAAGCATGAAGAAGACCCATCAGAATCTCAATGGTAATAAGAATCACTACCACCCGACCGTGTGGAACCAAAGGTCCACTCTCACCATGCTGAGGAGATTGTAACAGGACCACTCACATGGGTATACAACATGAAAGTAACCATCAAAGGTATAAAAGACATCATACATAAATGCATAGGAAGATCTTAGAAGCTCTCCAAACCACAATAAGAAAATCTACACAATACCAGAGGTAACCGACACACGTAGGATAAACTAAGTTGTATATAGGGAAGTGTCATCACTTAAGGCTACCCTTGAAGGTAACCCTAGTAGTCCCTCTTAGACCCTAGCCTCCAAGTGACTTTATGTGGCTCAGTAATCCTTTCATTTAGACAAGGATCCTAACTCCCATCCTAGCATGTAATAAAGCTCAAGGCATTGGCAGAGACTCACAAATCTTATTAGTTCATTTTAAAACCTCTTTCATGTTTCATATTTTCACTTGTTAAGTAGCTTGCCAATGAGATTACCCTAGTAGCCTCTTAGGGACCTAGACCCATTGCAAGTCACTTCCCCTCTATACACTTAGTTAACCTACCTAGGCTCATAAAAAAATCATGAAGGTAATACATAATCCCAAACTGCTTCCTACTCATACAGGATCACATTGGTTCTCAAATAACCATAACAACTGAAAGTACCTTCTCAATATCATAAAAGGCAACATAACTGAATCCGGGTGGGTAGAAGGGATAAAGACCATGATGACATCACATAAATATGCAATGACAACCACATACGATACCATAAAGAAACCAAAAATCCCAAAACCTCTGGTATTACATTCTGAAGGTCATCTATCCCCAACAGATACCCAAAAATGAAAAACATCCCATACAATGAAAGAATACATAGATCATTTCAATATTCACACACAAATACCCCATGGCATGATAACACAATTCAGAAAGAGCTATACGAAAACTAATGATAACATAATGGTAACATGGTGATATATACATCCTTAGCAAGATCTAATGCAAAATTCAAAGTTAACATAATGATAATATTGTGATAAAATTTTTATAACATCCTATTATGCAAATTCGTCTATCATTTAAAATTACTAACAAATTATAATTAAATCTCAAATGAAAATACACATTAAATTCACTATAGGTTAATTTATAAATTTCATCAAATATAAATTATCCTTTTTAAATAATTACTAAGTTCGACTATAATTACATCATGTATGAAATATACAATGTAAAGAAAACCTTCAACAGATATTAATATTCGCAATATTAATAATATCTATTAATTAAACTGATAAACCTCATGTACATATAAAACAACACCTACCTAAAATAAATAAATACACTAAAATCAATAGTATTATATCTATACATAATAATAACATTATTAAAACATTACTAATATATATAATTATAAACTATATTAATATTAATTATAAATCTAATTAATAAATTAAAACTAACACTAAAACATTTATTAAATAAACTAATCTTAAAATTTAAAAATAAATTTTATTAAAAACATAATTCTAATTTAAATAACATTTAAATTAATTTAAGAAAAACAAATTAAATAAATGTGGTGGGGGGGGGGGTACGTGGCCCTCACCCCATCCTTCCCTCCTTACTCATCGACTCCCTTCCTTTACAGAAGGAGCCGCGGGGGCCATGACTGCGGCCAACAGCTGGCTGACGTGCCGATAGCTTGGGCTATTGCGCCTCCTTGGGAGGTGGGGAGGTTGGTGGCCCCCGCCTCCAAATCACTTGAACATTTTTTTTATAATAGCAATTTTTTTTTTACATTAATTTTTCCAAACGAAACTTAAACCTTTACTTTCCAATGCAACTTTTTATTTTTATTTTTTCTTTTAATAAAATTTTTTGAAAACATAAATTAATATAGGATCTTCCTTTATTTGTTTTTTTCCAATTTTGTCCTTCTCTGGATTTAATCTTTTGACTAGTGTAATTTTATTTTTTTCTCTGTATTTTTCCAGAGAGCTAGTGTTTTTGGAACTATTTAATTTTCCAAAGAAAATATGTATTAGGATCAAATATTTTCTTCCCACTATAGTTCCTGCTATAGGTTGATTGATTTTTCCGATTTAAGGGTCTTCCATTAGGTATTTTTCCATGAAATTTTAATAGCATAACCCTACTATGCTAAGTTATATTTTTCTCTAAAATTACTGGATCTAGGGTTTCAAGAACACCCAAATTAACAAGAACATCAAATGACTCCTAATAAATGAAATACAATCAACCAAGCACAAGGAAGAAAGATTTTTACAAAAATTGAAATCAACAAAGGGTTTTTCAAACCGTACCTCAAATTCAACCACAATTTGACAAAGAAGCCCTTTGAGAAATAGATAATCCCGAAGCCCTCTGAATATGAATCTGAGTGTAGATCTGGAACCACGAAGCCTCTAAAGTAAGGATCTCCTCAATTCCTCCAAGCCTCCAACCACAACAATTTCACCAAATAGTAATAACACAAACAAGCTCACACCAAATTTCTCCTCCCGAAATCCTTCTCCTAAAAAACTTGTTATCAAAGAATGAGAAGAGAACTCCCCTAAAGAGACTCAACTCCCACTTTTTAAGCAATCCCAAAATAGACAATCCACTAAACCAAGTTAACTCCAATTTCGTAATTGAAGAAAAATAATTATTATTAATTTGAAAAATTCCTTTAATTGTGCAACTCAACTTTGACTCCTTAAAACAACTTGCATTTTGAATTCAAACTCTAATTTCAATAATTACAATGCACAAGTAATTAATTAAATAATAATATATTAAATAGAGTAAATATTTAAAGCACAATCTTATTTATGCACCTAAATATATAATTATTTAATAAAGCATAAAAGTTAATATAACTCCGATTTCCAATTAAATATTCAATTAAATCCAAATATTCAGTATTTCTACTTTAATTAATTTTCTCAATTAAACATAGATATTCAATTAATTTCAATTAATTAAATACCTATATTTAATAATTAATTACCACAATACTCAATTAAATGAGTCACAAGATAATTCACACAATATCAATACACCCAACTGAAAACACACAAACAGACCCAAACACACTCAAGGATAGGATCCACAAATTTACGTCAACTAGATGAATTCGGGTAAGGTAGTTGAACTCACACTCGTCCAATTGGTGCAAGAGCACCTAGGTAGGGCTAAAATGTAACCTAGGGCTTCTAAGTTGTTTTTGGCTTGTAGTGGTCCTAGCCACACCACTAGTGAAATAATAGGACTACGTGGGTCCTAGGATGTGGTTAGTTAGATAAGGAGGTCTTATTAGGTCTTTAGTGTCTTTCTTTTCAAGCAATGTTGAAAGTTGCTCATTTGTATTCATATTGCCAAAGTTGGGGCAATAGTGGAAATAATCCATTCAAGGGTCAAATTGGACAAGGAAGGGTTTAGGAGACCTATTTGATGTTTACTTAGCCTAAATATGCAATTGGTTAAGTACTTGAGGTGTTGGACCATGTTTTATGAAAGAATCACAAAAGTTGTCAATGTTGTCATTGACAACATTGAAAACATTTCTTGCATTAATGTATTTTCGGGCATTTGAGGTTGTGTACTAAAAAAATTTCACACTTCTATGAATCATTGTATCCAAGATTACTCAAGAATGAGGTCTCAAATGGTGACTCATAGCTCTTTATTCATGGAGTGCAAGGGTTTGTAATGGAGGCCCTCAAATTGAACTAGTTTGTGTCCATGCAAGTACACCATAAAATGAGAGATTCAAAGAGGAAAAGAAAGAATTGTAATCTCCATGATCATCAAGTATGCATGCAAATGAAAGCTATTCTATATAATAACAATGCAAGAAAGGAAATTAATCTATATGATAACAATGCATGATAATTCTATGAAAGGAAATACAAATGCAAGATTAATCTATGAAAGGAAACATGAATTTAATCTAATATGCAAGTGAAAAATTAATCTAAATGGATTGTCATGGGGCATGAAAGAAGAAGACAAGAAGAGAGAATTTGCAATATCCAAACTCAAGTGCTCAAAATCTCCTCTAAAATTGCTCTCCAAACCTACAGCATAACAATAGCATGAAAACGATCATTTTTTTATTATCGATTATTGATTATCGATTATTCAAATGAGAAGGAGAAGCTTTCCTTATAAAGAGCAATGGACAGTGGAGATTAAGAGGCAAAAAGAAAATAAGCAATGGTGGAGATTAAATCTTGGTTGATCCATGTGCTCATATCTTCAAAAACTAAAATCAAAGGCTATGATTAAGAGGCAAAAAGCCCACCACTTAGAAAGTGTGTGAAGAAAAATGAGCTTTATTTATTTTTATTTAATTTATTTATTTTTTTTAACAAAGAGGGATTTAAGTGGGGGTTTTATTTAATTAAAAGAGGGATTTTCTTTTAATTAAATAAGATTATTTAATTTAATTAAAAGTGATATTTTAATTAAATGAGATAATATTATTTAATTAAGA
>MU225863.1:5667928-5687980 GCA_018584345.1 Thuja plicata
CTTTATGGGAACACATCAAGACAAAGATAAGTTGTTTGAAAAAGACAAGGTCAACACCCCTGTAAATAGGTAATTGACATGTCCAAGATAAGAATCTCAGGCAAGGTTGCCCCAAGTGGAGCGCTTGTTAGGATTGATAAATCTGAATCAAGGATTGAAGTTTGATAGGTACTGCCCCCTCGTGATCGAAATCAAAATGAGATAGAGAAGAAACAAAAAAAAAAGATAAATTTGATCAAATCAAACTAAAGATAAGGTTCTTGATATAAGATGAAAGATATAAGGATCAAAGAACCAAGGCAGATCATCAAGCATGAAAGATTATGCCCCAAGGTTGAATTAGAAGAAAAGAAGTAGGGTGAAAGTGAATGGAAGATAAAAGTTTGGAAGATGTGGAAAGAAATGGAGAGAAGAAAGAGAATTTACCTTAGGAAAGAGAATGCTCCAAAATCAATCAACTATTTAAGATAGAAAATTTTGATTGAGATCACGAAAGAAGATAAGGAAATGAACATCAAACATGACCACAGTTGATTAAAATTTCACAAGAAAGATGAAGGAAAACCCTCGCAAACTCATAATGCAGCCTAAAAATGCAAATTAACATGAAGTCTAACAATGCAAGCTACATGAAAATGCAAAGGTGTACTTGCAATAGAGCAAATGTAACATAGGATTTTGTGTTCATCATTCATTAGAGAATGTTAAGGACCTTATTTTCATCATTGGGCCATTATTAATGGACATCAGAAAATCACACAATCATCACTAGTCACAAGTGCAACTATGAAGATATGAATATGATTTATATCGGATTGGAATGTGGAAAGATTCTAACATAAGAATCAAAGACATAAAGCTCAATATGACTGTGATGTTAGCTTAACCAATTTAATATAGAAAAACCATGCTTGCATCAAACCATAGAGGCCAGGATGACTAGCATAACGGTTGTGTAAAAATAGTGAAGCATAAAGCAGGAAGCACATAAAAACATGTCCCATGCCCCAAGTCCTCTAGCTATGCATCACGGAGAGACTTATGAGACAAGGACACTCAACGAAAATCAATAACAGTTAGCACACAAAGAAAAGATCATGACATAGCTCAAGTATTAAGTGTTGCATTTAGAAATTTAAGTGTCTTAACTGATACTGAGTTCTGAGGATAAGGATTGAATGCTTGCAATCCGGTAAGACCACATGACAAAATGGGATAAGACCAAACCGATAAGTATTGAAAAAACCTGATGTCAGGGGTTGTATTAAAAAATACAGTTGGGGTGGTGTTGAAAAACACCGTTTGTAGGATGTCCTAAAGATGAACGAATCCAAGAGACCAAAGCTAACACAGTTATGCCCCCTAGACAAAGACAAAGACCAATTCCATTAAACCAAGGCAACAAGGACAAGGCGTGATGGAGAAAGGCTAAGTGTTGCAGACACACGCTAAGAAACAGGGGTGCAAAGGCCTCAAGTAGCGCTCGTTTCCAAGTTTTCACCACTTGGATTTTATTAAAAAAAAAATTCTTTCATATTTTTCTTCTTTTTTTTCAGGACTTTTTAGAATTTTTTAGAATTTTTTGCCACCAAGGTGCCTGTTTCCAAGTTTTCACCAAGGCACTTTTTCTATTTTTTTTGAATTTTTTATTTTTATTTTTATTTTTTGGAATATATTTTTATTTTTTGGAGATACATCAAAGCGTCTATTACTAGGTTTTCATGAAGATGATCATTTTTTCAGGACATTTTCTAATTTTCTGGTTTTGTTTGATGCCTTTGCTTGACCATTTCCTTGTGGGAAGTAAATGGAGGACCAATGTTATTTAATCTTTAATTTCTTGCAGAGTTGTTTAAGGTCCTTATTTTTGAGCTGGCCTCCATTATCAGTGATAATCTTAGAAGGCACTCCATATCAACAAATTATATAGTTCAAAATGAATAGAGAGACTGTCTTGCCCGAGACAATAGAAAGTGGGACAATTTCTACCCATTTAGTGAAGTAATCAGTAGCGGTGATAATAAACTTGTGTCCACCTAATGAGTTGGGATGAATCTATCCAACAAGATCAAAGGCACAATGCTGAAATGGCCAATGAGATATAGAAGGAATGAGCTCCCTGCCTGGAGCATGTATCAGGTTACCATATTTTTGACACTTTTCACATGACTTTGCAAAAGCTACTGCATCAATCTGCATCATAGGCCAATAGTACCATGCCCTAAGAAACCTTCGAGCCATGGCAATACCATTGGAATGTCCCCCACAGATGCCCTTGTGAATGTCAACTAATGCTTGGTTGGATTCTTCCTTTTCTAAGCTCTTAACATTGTGGTCGTGGGTTTGAGCCCATGGTGGGCGCCAAAAATGTGTGCTAAAAATGTGTCACACTTCTATGAATCATTGTGTCTAAGATTTCTCAAGAATGAGGTCTCAAATGGTGGCTCGTAGCTCTCTATTCATGGAGTGCAAGGGTTTGTAATGGAGGCCCTCAGTTTGACCTAGTTTGTGCCCATGCAATTACACCCTAAAATGAGAGATTCAAAGAGGAAAATAAAGAATGTTAATCTCCATGATCATCAAGTATGCATACAAATGAAAGCTATTCTATATGATAACAATGCAAGAAACGAAATTAATCTCTATGATAACAATGCATGATTATTCTATGAAACTAAATACAAATGCAAGATTAATCTATGAAAGGAAACATGAATCTAATCTAATATGCAAGTGCAAAATTAATCTAAATGGATTTCCATGGGGCATGAAAGTAGAAGACAAGAAGAGAGAAGTTGTAATATCCAAGCTCAAGTGCTCAAAATCTCCTCCAAAATTTCTCTCCAAACCTGCAGCATAACAATAGCATAAAAAAAATTATTTTTTTATTATCGATTATTCAAATGAGAAGGAGAGGTTTTCCTTATAAAGAGCAATGGACGGTGGAGATTAAGAGACAAAAAATAAATAAGCAATGGTGGAGATTAAATCTTGGTTGATCCATGTGCTCATATCTTCAAAAGGTTAAATCAAAGGCTATGATTAAGAGGCAAAAATACCACCACTTGGAAAATGTGTGAAGAAAAAGGAGCTTTATTTATTTTTATTTAATTTATTTCTTTTTTTCAACAAAGAGGGATTTAAGTGGGGGTTTTATTTAATTAAAAGAAGGATTTTCTTTGAATTAAATAAGATTATTTAATTTAATTAAAAGGGATATTTTCATTAAATGAGATAATTTTATTTAATTAAGAGAGATTTCAATTAAATAAGATAAGATTATTTAATTAAAAAGGAATTTTAATTAAATAAGATTATTTTATTTAATAAAAAGGAATTGTTTTCTTTTAATTAAATAAGGTAATTAATGAAATGATCAAACCTTAGGAAATATTGAAATGATTGAATTAATTATGATTTGATTAAGGAAATTGATTTGAATTGAAAATGTTGCAAAGCATTGATTCAGGAATTTGATAAATTGATGAATTGATAAATGGGGGCCTATAGTCCATGAAGCCATTTTAGAGTGCATACAGAGGTTTTTAACTATCTGAAACCATCGGGATAGGGTCATGGTCAACTATATAAGACCTCCCTCAACCTTTTCAAGAGGTTGGTTGATTTTGCAAAGTTTGTGTATGGACTGGGTAATTGAAGAAACAGTTACAGTTTAACACTTTTTGAGCATTTTGTGTTTTAAAGGATTAGATTGCTTACTATAATGGATGAATAAGTTAGAGTAGTTCCTTTTAAGATTCTGTGTGGTGGTATATTATCATTTTTTGTGAGTTTAGTTAGGTTTGTAAGTTTTTTTTGTGTTAAGCCAGTCGTTGGTCTGAACCAAGCAACTTCTACAAATGGAGTCATAGATCCTCTTCCCACTATGGATTTTGCACGCGCCTTTTGGATTAGGGAGATGACTCCTTTTAAATATTTTATAGTGAAGGAGGGGCCCTGTAATTCAAGTAAGCTAATTTTAAAGTGATTCCCTAGGCAAGCCAGAGTTGCATGGCTAGAAATCACAGTGAAGTGCAGAGGTGATAAGGAGGATTGAAGGCATTGATAGCTTCAATCAAAGATTTTGGAGAGGTAGTCACATGTGTGGTGTAGTCCCAAATTCAATGGGATGGTTTGGTTAAGGATCCTTAATGGTGGAAACAAAGATTCTGATGGATATGCTCTGTGTGCATTGAACCCCTAATTTTAGCCTTGTTTCTAGGAAGTTACTGTACGGATAGTTTGGGGGGAAAAGAACTAGAAAAGATTTTAGGTGTCAAGATAAAAGGTAAGTTTACCATATTTTTAAGGGTTATTTCAAGTTAATTGAGAAAAAGAGCCTAATTAGGCCTAATTGCTTGTAGCCCTATTTTGGGTGAATTTGGTATGTTTCTTGGAACTCGTTTAGGGTTATAGTGCAAAGTGTGTTTTGGGGTATTAGAATGGATCCCATGAACATCCTAGAAGCCTAATTATCCATGTATAAGTGTTCTTGATCATGTTGGATCAATTCATGAAGATGGGGCAAGAAGAGCTCCAATATGCTAGGTGATGTATGTTTTGGTTTCTTTGTTGACGTATGCAAGTTGAAAGGAGAAGGATCTTGTAGAAATAATACTTGGAAGGTTAGGGTTAGTCAAGAACCATAATAGGTCAAAAAGTGACAAATATGATATCCTAGAGGAAGGTAGGGTACAGAGAAAGACTTGTAGTTACATCAGATTGTTATCAGAGCAAGTTAAAGACTTGGGAAGATAGTGTATGTCTGCAGCTACTGGTGAATCAGTGGGAGATTAAAGTATGGTTACTAATGAAGAGCTAAATAAAGAGGTGGATGAGAAAAAGGAGAAGAAAAAACTCCTTGAAGAAGCCATAGAAGGAATAAGGATAAGGTTAGAAGAAGTTTCTAATGAAGTAGCTAGGAACAAAGAAGTTGAAAGCAGTGATAGGGTTAAAAAGATTGATGGGGAGGACATTATCCCTAAACTAGACCCACCATTGAATGAAGAGACATTAATGAAGGCCATCAAAGAATTAGGTGATAAAGCATTGGGAGGGATACCCTTGTTTAGTGTGAAGATGGACATTGAGGCAGTGGTGGATTAGGTTGAAGGAATGGAGAACCATTTTGAGTGGGAAGGGGTGACAGAGGCACAAAAGCTAAAGGTGGCCAAATCAAGACTCAGAGGGTCAGCCCTAACATGGTGGAAATACCTTCAAGATGAGAGGTTTAGAATGGGTAAGAAAACCGTAGCCAATTGGATTGCAATGGTGACCAAGCTAAAGGAGAATTATCTACCAGAGGAATATTAGATTCAACTTCATAGGAAAAGACAGAATTTGAAGAAAAAAGACTTGGATGTGGCCTCTGATATAGAGGAATTCCAGAGATTGTGTCTTAGATCCAAGCAACAAGAAGAAGAGTCAGTTAAGGTAGCAAGGTACTTGGATGTATTGAAATGGAACATCCAAGAAGAGATTAGTCTATGGACACCAACCAAAGTTTAGAGGTGTCATCAGTTAGCCGTAAGGGTGGAGGAAAAGACTAGGAAGAAAGGTGACTCTAACTTCAAGAATAGAGGTAGAGGAAGAGACCAACAGGGTCTAAGAAGAGGTTATCAAGGCAGAGGAAGTGAGCAAAGGACATAAGGTGAGACCAAACTAATAGAGAATAATACTGAAAGAACTCCAAGAGGGGGCTATAATAGAGGTAGGGGTAGTCAAGGAGGTCATAGCAGAGGAAGAGGAGGTAGAAGTAACTCATACTTTGCAAGTATGAAGTGTTACAAATATGGTCAATTGGGCCATCCATCATATAGATTCCCTAAGAAGCCTACTACTTCAAATCATAATAAGAGAGTATCCTATGCTCATGAGGACACTTCAAGTGTCAAAGCACCTGAGATTGACCATATTGATTCAGAGATGGGTAAAAAGATAATGTTTAGGAGGGTGTTGATAAGACAACTAGTTAAGGATGAACCCAAGTATAGGAGGGATTTGTTTAGGATAAGATGCAAGATCCTTGGAAAATTTTGTAAGGTGATACTGGACTTTGGTTCCACTAACAATATCATCTTAGAGGAAGAAGACAATAAACTCAAGTTGACCAAAGTACCCCATGTAAATCCCTATAAGGTGACTTGGTTAAACAAAGGCCAAAGTGTATTGGTGAATGAACAGACATGGGTTGAATTCTCTATAGTAGGGTATAAGGAAATACTATTGTGTGACATCCTACCAATGGATGCTTGTCATTTTATACTTGGAAGACCTTGGAAATTTGACAATGGGGCAATGTATGATGGGAAGGAGAACTCCATCACATTCAAGAAAGGAGGCCAAACTTTGAAGATTCAATCTCTGTCAGAAGAGGAGGAGCCACAGCCAAAGACTCCTAACATAATGTTATGTACTGGAAAGGATTTTGTGAAAGATCTTAAGGATGAAGATAATAAAGGATATGCTATTGTTCTTAAGCCTAAGGAAGAAGAGAATCTTGTCAAGGAGACCTTATAATCAGAGATGCAAGAATTGATAGAGAAGTATAAGGACATAGTAAGTGATGGAACTCCTACAACCTTACCTTCTAGAAGGGTGATAAGCGATCAGATAGATTTTGTCCCTGGTGCATCTTTTCCTAATAAAGTAGCTTATAAGCTTACCCCTGTTCAGAATTTGGAAGTGGCAAGGCAAGTACAATAACTCTTGGATCAAGGCCTGATCAAGAAGAGTATATGCCCATGTACAGTCCTAGTTGTGTTGGCATCCAAGAAGGGAGGAAAATGGAGAATTTGCACAGATTCAAGGGCCATAAAAAAAATTACAATAAGGTCTAGGTTCCCCATACCTAGGATTGAGGATCTCATGGATTGCCTTGGTGGGGAAATGTACTTCACCAAGTTGGATTTGAAAAGTGGTTATCACCAAATCAGGGTGAAAGAAGGGGATGAATGGAAAATGACATTCAAGAAAATAGATGGATTATACGAATGGATTGTGATGCCATTTGGCCTCACAAATGCTCTGAGCACATTCATGAGGCTCATGAATGAAGTGCTTAAGGACTTCACATAGAAGTTTGTATTTGTATATCTTGATGATATACTGATATTTAGTAAGACAAAAGATAAGCATATCAAGTATGTAGAGGTTGTGTTGTAGAGGTTACATGAAGAGAAACTACCTATCAATCTTGAGAAATGTGAGTTCTTCAAGAAAGAATTGGTATACTTGGGCTTTGTAGTGTCCAAGGGATCCTTGAAGATGGATCAAGGCAAAGTTGCATCTATCCTAAACTGGCCACTACCTACCAAAGCAACAGAGGTAATAAGTTTCCATGGCTTAGCCCAATTTTATAGGAAATTTATTAGAAATTTTAGTGGTACTTGTGCACCTTTGTTATATACTATCAAGAGTGGGGTAAAAACTAAGTTTAGGTGGAACTTAGAAGTACAAAAAGCATTTGAGATGTTGAAGAAACAAGTAGCCACACAACCCATCTTAAAGTTGCCTACTTTTTGAGAATTTGTTTACTATTGAATGTGATGCAAGTGGGATGGCAGCAGGGGGTGTGTTAAGCCAAGAAGGTAGGCCAGTAGCCTTCTCAGTGAGAAATTAAATGAATCTAAGAGGAACTACTCTTCTTATGACTTGGAATTGTATGCCTTAGTTCAGTCACTTAGAAAGTGGAGGCATTATCTATTACCCAAGGAATTTGTTGTGTTTACTAACAACTAAGCCCTTAGATATATCAATACTCAGGAGAAACTAATTAATAGACATCTAAAATGGATGGAATACTTGCAAGCATTCACATTTACAATTAAGCACAAGAAAGGATAATTAAACAAGGTTACAGATGCACTAAGCAGGAGATTGTTGAAAATCCAAGAGGTTCAGTTGAATAGCATTGGAATTAATAGTTTCAAAGATCTCTACAAGGCAGATGAAAACTTTGGTGAAGCCTACAAGGTATGTACTAAATTTCAAAATCATTTCCATAGCAAGTTTTCTGATTTTACTTTGTAAAATGTACTGTTATTTAAGGGTAATCAATTGTGTGTGCCAAGAGGTTCCATGAGAGATAATCTCATACAAGAGAAACACAATGGGTGTTTGAGTGGTCACTTTGGTATGAACAAAACCTTGGAGCTTGTGCAAAGGTTCTACCATTGGCCAAAGTTGATAAGAGATGTTACTAGGTATGTTGAGTAGTGTGTAGTATGCATGAAAGCCAAAGGAGGAATAAGAAATGTAGGTTTTTACCAACCTTTACCAGTCCCTAATCTGCCATGGGAGTGTGTGAGCATGGACTTCATAGTAAGTCTATCCAAAATAAAGCAAGGATATGATATAATTTGTGTAGTGGTTGATAGATTTAGCAAAATGGGACATTTTATTTCCTACAAGACTACTCATGATGCTAGCCATGTATTATTTTTTTTCTTTAAGGAGATTATGAGAATCCATGGTTTTCCCCTATGTATGGTATCAAATAGGGATGTGAAATTTATGAGCCACTTTTGGAGAACATTGTGGAATAGATTGGGTACTAATCTTTCTTTTGGTTCAACCTACCATCCTCAGATAGATGGCCAAACTAAGGTGGTCAGCAAAGTTTTGGGTAACCTATTGAGGTGCCTAACTAAAGAGTATGGTCATACATGGTATGTGGTCATTCCCCAAGTAGAGTATGCTTATAATGATAGAAAGAGGAGAAGCCCATTTGAAATAGTTTATGGGATGCACCCAAGAGGTTTGTGTGAGCTTAGGGATCTTTGAGGCATGGATTATAGGAGTGGTCATGCTGAGGACTTCACTCAAACCATGAAGGAGATCCAAGAACAAGTCAAGAAGACCATACAAGACAGTACTCAAAAGTTGAAGGCCAAAGTTGATGAAAAAGGGAGAGACATTCAGTTTGAGGTAGGTGATTATGTGATGGTTCATTTGAACAAATCTAGGTTACAAAAAGGTGTGCCTACTAAAATTTAGATGAAGAGGGTGGTACCTTGCAAGATCACAGCCAAATATGGGGCTAATGCATACAAAATAGACTTACATTTAGGTTTAAGCATATCTCATGTTTTTAATGTCCAAGACTTGATCAAATTCAAAGGGTAGATAGATGAGATGGGTCAAACAAATCAAGGGGTTATTAGTGATGTGGAGGCTACTATATTACCTCCCAAGCCACACTTAGAAGCTGACATAGTTTTGGATTCAAGAGTTCAGAAGTCTACAAGGCACAAGGTGTACATGGAACACCTCATCAAGTGGAAGAATAGGCTTGAATCAAAGGCCTCATCGATTGTAGAAACAAAATTCTAAAAGGTGGGCATATTTGCAGACATGTTGTCCATAGGAGTGACATAACTTTCCTTTGTGGGGGAGTATGGTGCAGAAGCACCTAGGTAGGGCTAAAATGTAACCAAGTGCTTCTAAGTTGTTTTTGGCTTGTAGTGGTCCTAGAAAGACCACTAGTGAAATAATAGCACTAGGTGGGTCCTAGGATGTGTTGAGTTAGACAAGGAGGTATTATTAGGTCTTTAGTGTCTTTCTTTTCAAGCAATGTCCAAAGTTGCTCATTTGTATTCATGTTGCCAATGTTGGCGCAGTAATGAAAATGATCCATTAAGGTTCAAATTGAAAAGAAATGGTTTAGGAGACCTATTTGATGTTTACTTAGCCTAAATATGCAATTGGTTAAGTTCTTGAGGTGTTGTACCATGTTTTATGCAAGAATCACAAAAGTTGTAAAAGTTGTCAACGTTGTCATTGACAACATTTCTTTCAATAATGTCTTTTCAAAATTTGAGATTTCTAACTATCTAAAATCATCAGGATAGTGTCATGTTAAAGTATATAAGACCTCCCTCTACCTTTTCAAGAGGTTGGTTGATTTTGCAAATTTTTTGTACGGACTGGGTAATTGAAGAAACAGTTACAGTTTAACAATTTCTAAGTATTTTGTGTTTTAATGGACTAGATTTCTTACTGTAATGGATGAATAAGTTAGAGTAGATCCTTTTGATATTTTGTGTGGTGGTAGATTATAATTTTTTGTTAGTTTAGTTAGGTTTTTAAATTTTTTTTGTTTTAAGCCAGTCGTTGGTCTGAACCAAGCAACTTCTGCAAATAAAGTCATAAATCCTCTTCCCACTGTGGATTTTGCACGGGCCTTTGGGATTAGGGAGATGAATTCTTGTACATATTTTATAGTGAAGGAGGGGCCCTAGAAGTCAAGCAAGATAATTTTAAATTGATTCCCTAGGTGAGCCAGAGTTGCATGGATAGGGATCACAGTGAAGTGCAGAGATGGTAAGGAGGATTGAAGGCATTGATAGCTTCAATCAGAGATTATGGAGGGGTAGTCACATGTGTGGTGTGGTCCCAAATTCAATGGGAAGGTTTGGTGAAGGATCCTTAATGGTGTAAAAAATATTCTTATGGATATGCTCTGTGTGCATTGAAAAACCTAATTTTAGCTTTGTTTCTAGGAAGCCATTGTACGGACAGTTTGGGGAGACAAGACCTAGAAAATATTTTAGGTCTTTGTAAAGGGCATTAGGATCAAAATTCAATTCACCATCTTGTCAAGGGTTATTTTAATTTATATGAGAAAAAGAACCTAATTAGGCCTAATTGCTTGTAGCCCTATTTTGGGTGAATTTGGTATGTTTCTTGGAACTCGTTTAGGGTTCTAGTGCAAAGTGTGTTTGGGGGTATTGGAATGGATCCCATTAACATCCTAGAATCCTACCTCTCCATGTAGAATTGTTCTTGATCATGTTTGATCAATTCATGAATATGGGGCAAGAAGAGCTCCAATATGCTATGTGATGTATGTTTTGGTTTCTTTGTTGATGTATGCAAGTTGAAAAGAGAAGGATCATGTAAAAAGAATCCTTGGAAGGTTAGGGCCGGTAAAGAACCCTAATAGGTCAAGAAGTGACCAATAGGATACCCTAGAGGAAGGTAGGGTACAAAGAAAGAATTGTAGTTACATCACCAATACTTAGAACAATTAGGCTTAGGGTATGGATTTGGACCTAAATACTATCTCCCCTTTCTTACCACTGAGATAATATAATAGGACATGCTCACTCCTACCAATTTAGGGAAGACGTAGCTCAGTACCTACAAACCTGCCATCACAAAGATGAACATACATGCATATAATATAGCAGACAATGGTTGAGACTAGTTTATCATGTCAATCTCGCCGAAGCCAGTAACTACGAATCTATCCCATACCATACCAAACACATAAAATAGTAATGAAACATATACAAATGATCCATATGCATATAAATCTAGGGTAATTTTTGTTAGACAAATTAAATCCTAACATATACATATCCATCATGAAACAACTATAAATCACATGTACATAGAAGATATAACATACTACGGAATGAATCAATAACATAATGAACTGTAATACATAAATATCCTCAGAACCATCTAAAATAATCAACACATACATGAAAAGGCCTAAAATAATTCAAAAACCAAAATAGAATGGAAAACTAAGGGGTGGGTATTACATCCTCCTCCCCTAAAAATAGGCTTACTCCTGGAAGCCTACAACAAATATATATATATGCATCTCTCAACACAAATAATCCTATCGAGTCACAAGAGACTCAAAGTGTGGGTCCCATAGGACCCTTCCTAGGTCTCTAATTCTAACACTGGGGATCATTCCCCATTGTAGGAATGCGGAAAATATTTTTTGGTCCTCTACTCACAACCCCACTCATAGGAGTATGATACATAGTTGGAGTATGATCAAACACTACATACTCTTTGTGAGACATACCAACATTCCTGACTGTAGGCTCGGAAGCTACAGGCCTCTATTTTGAGAACTGTGGTGTACACTGAGGACAATTGACAACAATATGTCCAAACAGCCCACATGTAAAGCAAGCTCCTCTGATACCACCTCCTCTAATTTAAGGTGCACTAGACTACTGAACACTACCCCTACTGACATCCTGATGCACACTCTATGCTGGCTGAACTGTCTTATTGCACTTGTTGCACTGAATATCATAGAAGTTCCTAATCTGAGGCCCACTAAAAGTAGGAGGATTGGTTCCTCCCTGCTGCTCAGACTGATTACCTTTTGGAAAGGTAGAAGGGCCTCTAGAATTATCAGCTCCCTGAAAATGATTACCTCTAAAACCAAAAATTAGGTACACTAGGCTGCACTTCCAACTATCCACCATGTCCCAAAGCTAGATTCGCCTTTGCAAGAGTAGCTTTAATGACCGTTTCTCTAAGGCTTGTAGGCTCAAAGAGCCTAACTTCCCCAATGATGTGTTCATTGATCCCCCTAAAAAAATGTTGAATCATAAGGGTTGAATCAAGACCATAGCCCGCATACTTCTTGAGCTCAAAGAATCATCACTCATACTCTACCACTAACAGTGTCAACTACCTCAGGTTATGAAACTCATCTGCCTGCTGCTACCTCCATTGATCTAAGATGAAGTGCTCTTGGAAGTTCTCAGGGAACATGGAAAAACTCCTCTCCAAGGAAATAAGCCATGTTTTAGCCTCAGACCCTGATCCTTTCCCATGAAATGAAGTAGGTCACACTCTCATGAGATCTCTCATATGGGTTCCTTACCACCACATTAGGATCCACTGTGATGGTCCCCCTTGGAGGGATCCTACATATCACCTTTTCTCTCTGCTCTATCTGAGAATGATGAGAAGCATCCTTCTCTACACTACCTTGCTTAGGAAGATGATTCAAAATTGCTTGCAAAATCTACCTAATGTCTAGGTCTCTAGACCTAGACTGACACTCTTCCGTCTACTCCTCTCTACTATGCTAATGAGCATTTTCCTAACTGACACTCGTGTAAGGACTATGATACCTACCCTTTCCATAGCCACCAAATCAGCCTCTACCATGACCTCCAGCAGCTCTAGTCTATGGCATGATTCCTGAACCAACTAGAGAACCAAACAACAACTCAGAACCAAAAACAAAACTAAATAACATCAAAAGAAAACAATAATCACAAAGCAATGGTTTTCAATACATTAGAGTTTTATGTCCATGTTTGTTTCAAGTTTTAAACCAAAAGACAACTAATGGGCATACAAATTTTCCCAGAGCTCCCAGTGTAGAAACATGGGCTCTGATACCAAGTGTAATGCCCCATCAGGGAACCCAGAAGAACTAAACTAAACATGACACTAAGTTAACAGGATAATTTTTTTAAATTTTTTTTACAAACAATAATGATAACAATGTGGAAGCAATACAATTAAGAACATGACATACACATAAGTAAAAGTCAACAAAGATAAAAATTCTCGAGGGTTCCTTGACATAGAATTACTTAAGAAACATAATCTACGAAAAACAACTATAAAGAACTAACATAAAGGATACATCAACTTAATCAAATATAAATCTCATAATATAAAACCACATATGCATATGATAGCCAAGGTATACAACCAAATCAATCATCCACTGCACAAGTTGCAAGGTATGCAGTAATACATAACTATACAATACAATACAATACATCCTCTAAAGGATGTTAACCAATATCCACATATGGTGCAAATATATAACTCATGAAACTGAAAAAGTCTCCAAAAGACTAAGAAGAATATGATTATAGAACTGCAACAAGGATCATCCAAGCATGAAGAAGAACTTTCAGAATCTCTATGGTATTAAGAATCACTACCACCCAACCGCGTGGAACCAAAGGTCCACTCCCATCGTTCTGAGGAGATAGTAATAGGCCCACTCACACAGGTATACAACATGAATGCAACCATCAAAGGTATACAACACATCATACATAAATGCATAGGAAGATCCTAGAAGCTCTCTAAACCAAAATAAGGAAATCTACACAATACCAGAGGTAACTGACACACGTAGGATAACCTAAGATGTATATAGGGATGTGTCATCACATAAGTCTACCCTTTAAGGTAACCCTAGTAGTCCCTCTTAGACCTTGGCCTCCAAGTGACTTTATGTGGCTTAGTAATCCTTTCGTGTAGATAAAGATCCTAACTCCCATCCTACCATGGGTAGAGACTCGGACATCTTGTTAGTTCATTTTAAAACCCTTTCAATGTTTCATATTTTCACTTATTACGTAACTTGCCAATGAGATTACCCAAGTAGCCTCTTAGGGCCCTGGACCCATTGCAAGCCACTTCCCCTCTATACACTTAGTTGACCTACCTAGGCTCATAACAAAATCATGAAGGTAATACATAATCCCAAACTACTTCCTGCCCATACAGGATCACATTAGTTCTCAAATAACCATAACAACTAAAAGTACCTTCTCAAGATCATAAAATACAACATAATCGAATTAGGTTGGGTATAAGGGATCAAGACCATGACAACATCACATAATCATGCAATGAAAACCACATACGATACCATGAAGAAACAAAAAATCCCAAAGCCTCTGGTTTTACATCCTGAAGGTCATGTATCCCCAACAAATACCCGAAAATGAAAACATCCCATAAAAGGAAAGAATACATAGTTCATTTCAATATTCACTCACAAATATCCCATGGCATGATAACACAATTCAGAAAGAGCTATACGAAAACTAATGATAACATAGTGGTAACATGGTGATATATACATCCTTAGCAAGATCTAATGCAAAATTCAGACTTAACATAATGATAACGTAATGATAACATTTTGATAAACAAATTTATAACATCCTATTATGCAAATTCGTCTATCATTTAAAATTACTAACAAATTATAATTAAATTTCAAACGAAAATACACATTAAATCCACTATAGGTTAATTTGTAAATTCTGTCAAATATAAATTATCCTTTTTAAATTATTACTAAGTTTGATTCTAATTACATCATGTATGAAACATAAAATGTAAAGAAAACCTTCAACAAATATTAATATTCACAATATTAATATTATCTATTAATTAAATTGATAAACCTCATGTACATATAAAACAACCCTTGCCTAAAATAAATAAATACACTAAAATCAATAGTATTATAACTATACATAATAATAACATTATTAAAATATATATAATTATAAACTATATTAATATTAATTATAACTTTAATTAATAAATTAAAATTAACTCTAAAACATTATTAAATAAATTAATCTTAAAATTAAAAAAATAAATCTAATTAAAATCTTAATTCTAAATTAAATAACATTTAAATTAATTTAAAAAAAACAAATGTGGTGGGGGGTAATGTGGCCCCCACCCCATCCTTCCCTCCTTACTCGCCGACTCCCTTCTTTTACGCAAGGAGCCGCTGGGGCCCCGGCTACAACTGATAGCGAGCTATTATGCCGACAGCTTTGGCTGCCGCACCTCCTTGGGAGGTGGGGGGTTGGTGGCCCCTACCTCCAAATCACTTTATCATTTTTTTTTTAATAATTTTTTTTTTTACATTAATTTTTCCAAATAGAATTTACTTAAACATTTTCTTTCCAATGCAACTTTTATTTTATTTAATTTTTTTAAAAAAAATTATGAAAACGGAAATTAATATAGGATCCTTTGTTATTTATTTTTTTCCAATTTTGTCCTTCTCTGGATTTAATCTTTTGACTAGTGTAATTTTTTTTTTCTCTGTTTTTTTTTAGAGAGCTAGTTTTTTTGGAACAATTTAATTTTCCAAAGGAAATATTTTCTAGGATCAAATATTTTCTTCCCACTATACTTCTTGCTATAGGTTGATTGATTTTTTTCGATTTAAGGGTCTTCCATAGGTATTTTCCATGAAATTTTAACAACATAACCCTACTATGCTAAGTTATATTTTTCTCTAAAAATACTAGATCTAGTGTTTCAAGAACACCCAAATTAACAAGAACATCAAATAACTCCTAATAAAGGAAATACAATCAACCAAGCACAAGGAAGATAAATTTTTACAAAAAAATGAAATCAACAAAAGGTTTTTCAAAGCCTACCTCAAATTCAACCACAATTTGACAGAGAAGCCCTTTGAGAAATGGAGAATCCCGAAGCCCTTTGAATTTGAATCTGAGTGTAGATCCAGAACCACGAAGCCTCCAAAGCAAGGATCTCCTAAATTCCTCCAAGCCTCCAACCACAACAATTTTACCAAATAGCAAGAACACAAACAAGCTAACACCAAATTTCTCCTCCCAAAATCCTTCTTTCAAAAAACCTATTATCAAAGAATGAGAAGAGAACTCCTCTAAAGAGACTCAACTCCCACTTTTCAAGCAATCCCAAAATAGACACTCCACTCAACCTAGTTAACTCCAATTTCAAAATTGAAATAAAATAATAATTATTAATTAAAAATATCCCTTTAATTGTGCAACTCAACTTTGACTCCTTAAAATAACTTGCATTTTAAATTCAAACTCTAATTTCAATAATTACAATGCACAAGTAATTAATTAAATAATATATTAAATAAATTAAATATTTAAAGCACAATCTTATCCATGCACCTAATATATAATTATTTAATAAAGCATAAAAGTTAATATAACTCCAATTTTCAATTAAATATTCAATTAAATCCAAATATTCAATATTTGTACTTTAATTAATTTTCTCAATTAAACATAGATATTAAATTAATTTCAATTAATTAAATACCCTATATTTAATAATTAATTCCAACAATACTCAATTAAATAAATCACATGATAATTCACACAATATCAATACACCCAACTGAAAACACACAAATAGACCCAAACACGCTCAAGGATAGGATCCACGAATTTACGTCAACTAGACGAATTTGGGTAAGGTAGAAAAACTAATACTCCTCCAATACTTAGGACAATTAGGCTTAGGGTATGGATTTGGATCTGAACACTATCTCCCCTCTCTTACCATTGAGATAATGCGATAGGGCATGTTCACTCCTGCCGATTTAGGGAAGACGTTGCTCAATACCTGCAAACCTTCCATCACAAAGATGAACATACATAGATATAATATAGCATACAATAGTTGAGACTAGTTTATCGTGTGAATATCACCGAAGCAAGTAACTATGACTTTGTCCCATATCATACCAAACACATCAAACAATAATGCAAAACATACAAATGATCCATGTGCATATAAATCTAGGGTCAGGATTGTTAGAAAAACCATAATCCAAATGAAATCTTAACATATACATAACCATCATGAAACACCTATAAATCACCTGTACACAGAACATATAACATACTATGGAATGGATCAATGACATAATGAACTGTAATACATAAATATCCTCAGAACCATCTGAAATAATCAACATGTTGGTACCCTAAATTTTGAGAATTTAGAAGTCCCAATCCATTATCAACAAGAAATTTTATCCATACTAAAATAATCAAAAGAAGGAAGCTTTATGACACAAATAAATAGAACTAACTAATCAAAGCCTTTAGAAAATGCTGAAATTTCAACTTTCTACAAAGATGATATCGACAAAGGTTGAAGATGGTCAAATTTTAGAAATCTAAAAATGACCCAGTTCAGGAAATCAAATTTCCTATCTCCAGCATAAATATTAGCTTTTCATGAGGTGTTTTGGATTTTCTTCCAAAGCCAAATCCGAAAGTTAGGTAGTTATTTTTTAGTTAGTTTATTATTTTTTCAAAATAATTTGTAATAAGGGTTATGTCTTTTCACCCTAAAGAGGCATGAAAGCCACTCAAAAACATATATATACATAATATAAAGAGACAAGACAAGACAAGACAAGATATATTTTTAATAGGATATAGAATTTGATCACAACTACAACATGGACTCTAATGTACTATTTTTTCAACATTAATAAAGATAAGTGCTCTTCTTTTTACTTGTGGTTATAAGTTATATATTTTCAATTAGTCTTTCAGATATTCTATTTTATAGTGTTTCATTGTGTTAAATTCCTTGAGTATCATAATTCAAAATTAATATATATAGTTTAAATATCAATTGAAAGATCTGCGTATCTTCTCTTATTTTTAACGGTCTCTTAATTTGAGTTAAATTTGATAAGATTAGTTATATAAATTGATTTGAATTATAAGTCAAGTGGAAGCCTATGAAGTGATAGTATCACTTTATTAAAAGCAAATTTTTAAAACTGTCTCTGATTGTACGTAGGATTGTGAATTTTCTGACTCTATAGCCCAAGTATTTAGAAGGCACTTATCTAATCATTATTTGGAAATTGTCATTTGGTTCATACTTTGCAGTTTGTAGATAATTTAATTATTATATTGAAAGCATTACTTTTCAGTCCTTAGTATAATCCATTTTAGTCAAGCTTTATAAAGTAGAGATTATAAGGAGATTTGTTGCTTTCCTCCAAGGATCATTCACCACCTTTGGAGGAAATTTGTTTTTTGTACGCAGTGGTGCGACATAGAAAATTTTATAGTTCAAAGTGAAATCAGGCCTACCAGCCTTGGCTTGATTAAGCCAAAATTGCAGAGGTATCAAGTGGTGCATCACCATTATACCTATCGGTTGGCCAAAAGTGATCCATCATTTTTGGGCACCAACACAAAACATACATGAAAAGGCCTAAAAGAATTTAGAAATAGAAACAGAAAGGCAAACTAAGGGGTGGGTATTACACAAAACTTGGATTACAAGTATTTAGTATTCAATTGGTGTGGTATAATTTGGTATTTTGGTACATACATGGTTTAGAACACATCCTTGATACATGGACATGGCATGGTTTAGTTTTACTTATATGATAGGTACTTATCATGAACACATCCTTGATACATGGACATGACATAGTTTGGTTTTGTTGTCAATTTGGTTAAGTAGGCTATCATGATGTTTTAATTATGGTAACATATACTCAGTATGGAGACAATAGTACTTGAAGATACAATTTTATATGTTAGTTTTGTAAAATTGTCTAAGTATAAGAGTCTAAACAGAGACTATTTTGGTTAGTGAGGTTCACAGAGGTAATTCCAGAGCATGAGAGCTTGAGAAAAGTGTATATGAAGTATATTGAAGCTACACCTAAGAGCGCTTTATTTTACGGACAATACAAGCAAAGATATGATTGATTTACTAAAGACAGTGCAAGCCTACAGAACAAAGAAACGACAAGTATTTGGTAAATTTGGGTTAAGGGATTATTTTGTTTTCAAAATAATGACTTGAATAGTTAGGGACGACATCCTAGATGTTAACCCTCAGTCATCAAGGAATGATATTATTTTTTGAAATGTGCAAGCCGACTTAAGTATTGTATTTTGTATAAAGGAAAGTAAATGCAAATTTTATTTTGTAACAAGACTTGAATGATAATTGATGATACTATGAGTAGTATTGATGTGATATCGAATTCTAATTTAAGATCATAACAGTGCAAGTTTTGTGAAGAGCTTAACAGACAGATCAGAATATTGAAGATATTTAGCAAGCAACAAAAGTTTTGTAAGCCATCTTTTGTATTAAGGACTATCTGTACGCCTCTCTCTCCGGGTTCCCACAACTTTTCAAGGGCGGGGGTTAGTAGCAAAGGTTTCACAAGTGAATGCAAATCAAGTATACAATAACTACTAAACAAATAACAGAAATGTGAGCAATAAAATGTACAAGCAAGAGAAAGGAAGACAAATGAATGCAAACCCCTCGATGCTTGAAGCTTCTATTGTTTCTCTCTACTCCTTCCGAAATGATGTTCTTGATGCTCAGTATTGGCGGGGCAGCGTCTATGACTTGAGAAGCCTCGAGAATTTGATAATTGAAATGTGTGTGTGTGATCGCAAGATGGCTTGAATGCTAGAACCAAACTAACATAGTAATGGCGCACGAGAGCTTGAAATCCTGGATCCTTCAAATGGTTATGAAGGATTTATTATATAGGAAATGGTGATGAAATGAATGGTTGAGATCAGTCCCAGAGATGGGGAGATGAACGGTTGAGATCAAAAAGGAACAGGAGAGATCCTCAGTAAACTCCACCTCTTTATTTGGTTAAGAGGAGATAGAGTTTGGTTAACTGAGGAGCTAATTATGAGTTAC
>MU225863.1:5721712-5734346 GCA_018584345.1 Thuja plicata
CAGCTCGCGCCACCCTGCACCACCCGGCCTTCCGGCTGCTCCGCCTCCCTAGGCACTTTTCTGCTCCATGGTCCCCACTCCGCGGCCCCTCAGCGGCCCCCTCCGGTCTCTGCCCGTCGCTCCCGGTGCCCTTCACAGTCTCCGCCACTGGCTCGCCGCTCCGCCCGACCCCCGCCACCAATGGCCTTTTTGCTAGCCCCCGCGGGCCGTTTAGCCCAGCGGTCAGTCCTATGGGTGACCAGGGGCCCCAGTTAAGCCCCCTGCATGCGCCATGCACCTAGGGGCGCTACTTTTTTAGCCCCAGGGGCTTATTTCTTATCTTTTGGAGCATTTTTGAGCCCTTATCGCCTTTTTGGCTCTATCTGGAGCATACGGAGGCCTTTTTTGGACTTCGTTATATCATCGAAAAGCTCTTTCTAAGATCTTTCTAACTATGGTGATTAGGATTTTTGGGTCTGCTATTTTGATAGCATTTTTGTTCTGTTGAAGTCTGATATGTGTTTTTGCCTTCCGGGAGTCATAACTGGCTCATCCGAACTCTATTTTTGGCAAACCAGATATCGTCGGAAAGTTGGTTCAGTGAACTATTCAGTTGCAGGGGTCCTTTTTCTAGATTCTTCTTTAGGTTCTCTCTCCTCTAATTTTGGCAGGTTTTGCACTCTGACAGATTACTTGGGGTTTACAGGTCCTGGGATCTCTTCTACTGTTCTTCTGGCTCACTCTTCTTTCTAACTTCTGAGCCCGTTGTATCTCTTTTGTTGCATCTTTTTTCTATAAATGAACTAAGATAAAGTGCCTACTTCTGTATATCTGGGATCTTGTACACCTTATATGAATTTTGTACTTGCACTCTGTTATAAAGTGCCATGGGGGGTTATGATGTTATGTCATTTTAGGCTCATCCACCTTTGTCAAGTGAGCGTACCTTCCACAATATTAGCCCATGTTGTATGTTAGTGACACTGCCCTTTATCCTATGTTTGTACTTCTATTACACTGTTGGTGTTCCTGGTTCTTTCTTCTGCAGATGTTTCTGGCATTGCATTTCAGTGTTCCTGTCACCTCTCCCGGTTCAACCTTATGGGGTGGTTCACCTGTTGGTTCTATTGCTTTCTGGTTTGATTGATCAGCTCTTCAGACATTGTCTTCTCTACCTAGTCATGCACTTTAGTTGGGGTTCTAGTAGTCTCTTCTGACAAAGTTTTCAGTTCCATGCTTCGGAGATGCTTCTTGCTCATTCTTGTTCCTCTCTTTGGGACTTTCCCTAGATTGACGGCTTAGTTTCCTTCATCTAGTTTATTTCCTTGTATTGGGTACCTAATCAGGCCTTGTTGTCGGGACCCATTTTTCCTACTTTCTGCAGTATTTTCCTAGGTTTTTCTTTTCCCTAAGCTTATCTTCAGGGGGGGTGTTAGAGTAATAGTCTATCGGGTTATTAATTAAATCATTATGATCTAATTACTAACTCACCTATTCACTCTAGTTTGCTTTATCTAACCTTAGGGTTTCCCTTTTAGGGTTTTGTGATTCCTTTTATAAGGATTCACTTCTTTGCATTTCACACAGATTTTTCACATCACATTGTAATTCATAGAAACATATTGTTAATATATTGTTTTATGTTGCATACGATGTCTCCTCTAGCTTTTTGGCTACCATAGTTTCTCTTCTCTCTTCTATCTTTATTTCTTTTTTGTGACAGTCACGCATGCAGGTGTTCTTGGGTGGATTTTTTTTTCTCAAATCTAACACTATTAAGAATATCTACGACAAGTACCAAGAGATAGATAAATCAGAAATTCACTCTATGATTATCTCTCACATGATCAAGTTTAAAAGGACAGTATTGGAAATCAAGACAGTCATACCATAAAAAGTATGGAACATACTTGATGTATTGAAAAGGAAAGAAATTGAAGAGGATATGAGGATTAGAGAAGAAACATTAGACAGTCTTCTCCCTATTTTCTCACATGATGAGAAATCTATACTGTTAGATTTGGTAAAACCTCAAGAACCAAAACAAGAATACTTCATATCATGAAAAAAGAGTATGAATTGGTTGGTGAAGAGAATCAGAAAGCATTTGAGAGAATATTTCTAGATAGACATATGTATCCATCAATGACACCTACAACAAAGGTGACTCCAGTCCCTCCCAAATAGGATAGAACCAGTGATTCATAGTGCACCTATGACAGGTCCACAAGATTCAACGCCCACTGTTTCAACACCTTCTGATACAACCAAAGATTCAGAAGAAACTATTGTGATTGATGGTGTTAAGATATCCATGACCACTTTTGACAATGACATGGACAAAGTTGAAAATCATTTGTTAGCACTGAAGAAACAGAGAAGGTATGCACTGATAACACTTCCTTACAGCAGGATGAAGTTCCCTCTAAAGATTCAACATACTTGAATAATGAGGAAGACAATCAATCTAATGAACCACCTATTATGGAGATCCCAGTAAAAAGTGAATGTATGGATACTAGTCAAAATACTATATTTACTCCATCCAATCAACCATCAACTTTATTGTTGTCAAGTTTAACTCCTCACTCAGCAAGTCTAGATGCATGGGGAGAAGAAGACTTGATCAAGATTAGTGTCCTAGCCATGGAAAAAGCAAAAGAGAAACAAGTTATGAGAAAACCTCTCTTTTTGGAGTCAGTAAACATTTTGAATGACCTAGTGCCAGCAGATAAGAAAGTGGCTAAATTTTATTCTATTGATGATGTAGATAGCATCTTAACAAGCTTCAAGGAACACTTCACAAGTTTAGTAGACTCAGCTACTAGAACTATAGAGGAAGAGTATAAAAAGGAAAGATTGAATTAATTGGTAAAGAAATTATCCTTAGATCTAAATTTATTGAGGATTGGTCAGATAATACTTAAAGAGTTGGCATCAAAAGGTAGAAAGGTAATAGAAAATTGCATGGATAGAGGCAAACTCACCTCTGAGCACATCAAGAAGATAGAAGAAGAAAATATATTGGTTGATAACATAAGGAAATCAGTTGAAACATCATCCCAAGACACCAATATCTGTAATAAAATCTATCAAGGGAAGATAGACAAGATTGAAAAAGTTAAAATGGAGATCAGTAAGATAAGGATCAAGCAGACTCAACTGAGAAATGCACTTGCACCCTCCTTAGAAGTTTTGAACGAGAACATCAAACAGATTGATGCAACCACTTCCACCTATGATCAAGGACCATGCATAAATCTGACAAAGATGGAGAAGCTTACATATGCCTTATGCGCCCATCTTCAGACAGTTGATGAACTGAAGTCATTCTGGCAGCAAGAGATCAAGAATATGCATATTTCTTATCCAGATGTGTACATGGAGTAAGTAACTAGAGACTTACAATTTTGACACCTTTTCCATCAATGTCAAAGAGGGAGTAATGTATGTATATAAGGAGTATGTTATATAGCCAAAGTTATGATAGAAAGCCTTTTGTTGTAAAGTCAAAGTTTAAGCAACTTGGCCACATTCCTTTGTTGCCATTAATGACAAAGGGGGAGATTGTTTGAAAGTTGACACTTAAGGTGTATATGAATTATTTTGTGTTTTCATTATTTAAACAAAGTCATATGAAGTTTTGTCAAGTAAACTTGGAAGACAAAAATGGCTAAGTATAGAAGAAAGAATAGAATAGAGTTATGTAGTTGATCAGAGCACCAACGCACATGCATAAGATCAAATCAGGCTATGCACATTCATACATAAGCCCTGTGATATGCTTTTATGCTTACCCTATACACGCATGGTATAGAATGTTAGTACGGAGAAGTTACAAGAATATTAAGGGCACTAATAGTTCAGAAAATAGAGTATAAAGCCGACTTCAGAATTTGGATCAGCATATAGTACTTTATTGTGTAAAGGCCAAGCGTCTTTTATAATACATTTGTAGTTATGTCTTTATCACTCTTGTAAACACGCTTAAGCCAATTAGTTTGGAAGCATTATGTATAATGTTATTGGGCCGACTAAGGTCTTGTTTTTGGTCGCGTCTATTGAGTATGTATATATACTTAATATGCATTTTTGTAATAATTTTAAGAGTGGAGAATATGTAGAGTGGAGAAAAAGAAGAGTAGTATGAACTAGTCAATATGAGATAAAGTATTTTAAGAGATCAAAATATCAATGCATAAAAGGAACTGATCAGACAACCGTGTCACTTTAGCAGTTCAATTTTCAAATATAGTGCATATCCATCTTCAGGAGGTTGTAGCCTTCCTTTATTGAGCAGTGAGCTCTTGGATAGTGAGTCCTCACCCCTAACAGGGTTTTTCTAAAGACTCCTAAAAGGGTCATTGTACTTTATTTGTAAATACTACTTCTAAAATGGAAAAGGAACCTTAACAAGTTCATTATACTAGTACAGTCATTTGTGGGTAGTAATTCCCACCAGGGTTTTCCTTTGATCAAGGTTTCCCCATAAAAATATCTGGTGTTATGTGTTATTGTGTTATGCTTCATATGTTATCTATTTGATTTATGTTCAAATTTCTGAAATAGAATAAATAGTTAAACACTAATTCACCCCCCCCCCCCTCCCTCTTAGTGTTTCCAACANGTTAAACACTAATTCCCCCCCCCCCCCCTCCCTCTTAGTGTTTCCAACACCAACCCCTATCCATACCCCAAAGGCCTTGGGAGTGTCTCTGTATGGAATTTTTTTTGGGGTTACAAAGACACCTAGGGGTCATGATAGTGTATTTGTGGTGGTGGACCATTTTAACAAAATGTCCCACTTCATTCCGTGCAAGAAAGCAAATGATGCTTCTCAAATTACAGGTTTATTCTTTAGGGACATTGTGAGGATCCATGGATTGCCACCAAATATTGTAGGTGACAGAGATAGTAAGTTTGTGGGTCACTTTTGGAGGAATTTATGGAAGATTCTTGGAACAAAATTGTCTTTCTCTTCAGCCTACCATCCACAATTAGATGGACAAACAGAGGTAGTGAATAGGTCACTTGGGAACTTGTTAAGGTGTTTGACAAAATAACATGGACAATCATGGGATCACATCATTGGGCAGGAAGAATTTGCATATAATGACTCCATCAATAGGAGTACTGGTAGAAGCCCCTTTGAAATAGTATATGGGGTCAATCCTAGAGGGATATTGGAGCTGGGGATTTCAGTTTGAAGGACAAGAGGAGTTCTCAAGGAGAGTCATTTGATGAATAGATGAAGGAGCTGCATGATCAAGTCAATAAGACTTTACAAAAGCAAGTGGAGAAGTACAAAGCCAAAGCTGATCAGGCCAGAAGAGACTTGCAGTTCAAGGTTGGGGATCTAGTACTAGCCTATCTCAGGAAGGAAAGGTTACCCAAGGGTCAGCCTACTAAACTACTCATGAAAAAGATAGGGCCACTAAAGATTTTGCATAACTTTGGCAAGAATGCCTATGAAGTGGATTTGCCTCCTGATTTGGGGATTTCACCCATTTTCAATGTTTGTGACTTGTATCCTTATAAGGGATCATCACTAGACATAGGTCAGTCTACAATTGCAAATTTGGAGGATGATGATTGGGTGAAAGATCTACCTACCCCAAATCCCTTGCAATTGGAAAGTGTCTTAGATTCTAAAGTGGTAAAGAAGATAAGGAAAGGTCTTTACAAGGATTACCTCATCAAATGGTAGGGACTACCTGAAGCTAAGTCCACTTGGATGATAGAGCTAGACATTTTGAAACATGGGGTCACCATTGAAGACCTCCTAACTTAAGGAACTTGAGTTATTTTTTCCAGGGGAGTATGGTGCAAGGCACCTCCCTATTTTTTGTTTTAGTGTTTTTCAAATTTATTTTAGGTTTTTTTTGTGTGTTAGAATAATACCCAAGGGGTTGGATGCAATGATAGTTTAACTTCATGCTTGTAAGAGCCTTAGTGTTCATTAGGTGTTTTGGGTCCATTTTGGCTTCAAATAGTGTAAAGTTGTGATTTTAGAAAAATATGGGTTACAGGTGTGTTTTAGGACACTACATACCATATTTGGGGTCTTATAAGTCAACATCAATAATCAAGTTGACAAACAAGGTCAAAATGCTCAAAACACAAAATGTTGCTAGCAACTTTGAAAGTTGCTTGAGCAATTTTTTGCAAGAATTTGAAAAATGTAGTTAGATTGGTTGTAAATACCCCATGCTCAATATATGAGAATGGATTCAATGTTTGGAGGAGGTTAAGGAGATTTTGGATTGAGACATTTACTTCTGACACCCCTGTATGGATGACTGTATCTGCATTTCAGTAATTTGCACTATATCTTGCTAATGTACGACTATGTACGGATTGGCATAGGTGATCGGGATCCATGGAAGTGTAGTGTTTCCTTTCAGCTTTCATGTTTAGTAGATAGTTTGATTTGAAGTGTCTGTAGTGTAAATTTAGAGGATTTTGTAGGTCACTGGTCTCACAGAGACAATACAGTGCTACCTAGCTAGAAATGACTCTAACCTAAGAACCCTCCCATGGAATTGAATAAAACCATGGGGGAAGTATGGTTACAGTCTGTAGATAGGATTTTTATTTTCTTTCTTTTTGTTTCAATTGGTTTCCTAGTCCAAAAGTGAATCCCTATGGCTGACTGGTGAAACCAGGTGAGCCAGGACAGGGAGGAGAAAGAATTTGACCGAGCACCCATGACCTTTTTGTAAAGACTTAGTGGCATTTTTAGATGCACTAGATAGTCTCCTAAAATTATTCAAAGGTGGAAGTAGGTGAATCAAATATTAGAGACAAGTTTAACAATTATTCATGCTGACTGGTCCACAGGCCTAATTAATAGGCTATAATCTAGGGCCTGCAAGAAATTAGGGTTTTCTGTGCTTTTAAAGGCCAGGGTTTTTGATTCTAATAGTGTTGGGTGTTGTCTTGAAGATTTTCAAGTTTTTTTGTGGAGTCATTTGGGGGTTTTGGGAGCATCTGGCCAAAATCGGTCAAAATAGACCTACTAGGAATTGAGCAATTAGGCCTCCTAGTGAAATAATGACCAATTAGATTGGTAAAGAGTCTTGGAGTATTTGGATGAGTGTAGAATGAAAAAGAATGGGTGAAGAAGTGTGTTAGGAGTCTTGGTGAATGTGTGGGAAGATCCTAGGCAGAGTATTGGCATTCTAGGTGGAGTTCTAGTGGAGGAACCTAGGCTTTTGGTAACTAGTTGGACTAGTTAAGCTTAGAAACCTTGGATTATTCTTAAAAAAAACTATACCTTGGAGGAAAATTTGGTAGAGAGGGTCTTGGAGATCCTAGTTGAAGGAAGATCCAACATAGAACAACCACTAGATGGTTTGGTTAGTCAAATAAGCACCTTAGAGTGAGAAAATATCTAGATTGTCAAACCCTCTGCATCAGAGTGGTATCAGAGCTAGAATAGCTTGAAGATTGTGTATGTCTGAAGGGGAGGAGAGTAAAGAGGTAGAAATAATGCCTCCTAAGGAAATGAGTAGGGATTTCATAGAGGAATTAGTTTAATAGGGCCTCTTGGAGAAGGCTAGTGTGTTCGAGACAAAGGGAAAAAAGAATATCACAGAATGGGGAGATGAGAGTGATGGGGATGAGAGTTAGACTGAGGAGTCATCAAACAAAGGAAAGGAACTTGAGATAGAAAAAGAACAAAAGTTATTCTTATATGCCTTCAAGTCTTTAAAGAAGGATAGCATGGATCACATACCATATTACTGTGGCAGCCTGAATGGAGAAGAGTTGTTGGATTGGCTTGAAGCCATTGACAACCAATTTGATTACAAAGAAATATCAGAGGAGAAGAGAGTTAGCTATGCTAAGGCTAGACTCAAGGGATCTGCATTGGTGTGGTGGAATATGATGCAGGATGATAGGGTAAGAAGTGGAAAGAAAATGATTGTTTCTTGGGAGAGGATGAAAATTAGATTGAGGGTACAATTCTTGCCTACTGATTATGAAATCCAAATGTACCGAAAATTGCAGAACTTAAGATAGAAGGAGATGACAATGAGTGCTTATATCAAGGAGTTCCACAAGTTTAGCCTAAGGGCTAGAAGACAAGAAGAAGAAATGGAGAAAGTGGCCAAGTATTTCAATGGGATAAGGAAAGGGATACAAGATGAGATTAGCAGGATGCCTCCTGAAAGTATTCAAAAATGTTTCAAATTGGCTTTAAGAGTAGAGGATAAGGCTAGAAGGAGGAATGATTTCCATGAAAGTGGAAGAGGTGGCAGCAATAATAGAGGGTTCGAAAGAGGAAGAAGTAAATTTGATAGAGGACAGAGCCCTAATAGACAAGAAGATAATCAGTCTATGGATAACATTTGGGGCAATCAATTTAGGGGATCCTTTCAGAGAGGAGGATATAGAGGAAGAGGGCCTCCTAGGGGAAGATTTAAATCCCAAGGGAGATCCAATTCAGTCATCACTGACAAAGGCTATAACTGCAACCAAGTGGGTCACACAATGGGTAGGTGTCCTGAAAAGACTTCCTCATCTTCAATGGGGGATAGAAGGAATAAATTGGTACAAGAGGATGACACACAAAGTGTTAGTTCTCTCATCTCCAAGGCAAGGCCATTATTGGATGGAGAGAACATGATGTTAAGGAGAACTTTGTTGAAAGTGCCTAGCACTATAGAGACACCCCAAAGTAAAAACTTGTTCAAAATAACTTGTAGGTCTCATGGGAAGATTTGCAAAGTGATAGTGGACTCTGGATCCACTAAGAATATAGTATCCATGGAGATGGTGGACAAATTGAAAATAAGGAGGATACCTCATACCACACCCTATAAGGTTTCATGGTTGAACAAGGGTCAACAAATAGTAGTAGATGAACAAACTATGGTTGAGTTTGAGATTGGGGAGAATAAGGGCAAGGTCCTATGTGACATACTATATATGGATGCATTCCATCTGCTTCTAGGATGTCCATGGTAGTATGATGTCAAAGCAATACATGATGGAGAAAGGAATACTTATGTGATCACCAAGTTGGGGAAGAAGTTTCAGATGGATGCTTTACTAGAGCCTAATGAAGAGAAGCATGTGTGGAAAATTGTGATTTTATTGAGTGGGAAGGAGTTTCTAAAGGCCATGAAGAAGGAGAAAGGAGTCTGTTGTGCAGTAGTGATAAAACCAAAGGAGGAGACTAAGGAGAAAGTCAGTTTGCCACTAGAGATACATGCATTGTTGGAGAAGTACCATGGAATAGTAGAAAATGGGTTTCCAAGTGAAGTACCACCTATGAGAGATGTGAGTCATCAGATTGACCTCATTCCTGGAGCAAATTTTCAAAATAAAGCAGCATATAAGATGACACCAAGTCAAAATGCAGAGATAGCCAAATAGATTCAAGATTTATTGGAAAATGGGTTGATAAGGAAGAGTTTAAGCCGATGTGCTATGCCAATAGTACTCGCACCTAAGAAGGATGGAAAATGTAGATGTGTATAGACTCTAGGGCTATAAACAAGATCACAATCAGATATAGGTTCCCAATGCCCCGGATAGAAGATTTGATGGACAATTTGGGAGGATCTTGCTACTTCTCAAATGTGGATTTGAAATCAGGATATCATCAGATAAGAGTGAGGCTTGGTGATGAGTGGAAGAAAGCCTTCAAGACCAATGAATTATTTTATGAGTGGCTAGTAATTCCCTTTGGCCTAAGTAATGCACCTAGCACATTCACGAGGCTCATGAATGAAGTGCTAGCAGAGCTCATTGGTAAGTTTGTAATAGTGTACCTTGATGATATTTTGATCTTTAGCAGGTCCAAGGAGGAGCACATGAAGCATTTGGAGATGGTCTTAAGGAATCTACATTAAGAGAAGTTAATGATCAATCAAGAAAAGTGTGAGTTTCTCAAAACTGAACTAGTTTACCTTGGTTTTTTGGTTGCTAATGGGCGTATGAAGATGGACCCTCATAAAGTTAAGTCCATTTTGGAATGGCCTACACTTTGGTCCATAGGGGATGTTAGGAGTTTCCATGGATTGGCCTCCTACTATAGGAAGTTTGTGATAAATTTTAGTCATGTGTGTGCCCCTATACTTAACACCATTAAAGGTGGAATCAAATGTAAGTTTGAATGGACTGTGGTACAAAATCAAGGGTTTGAGATATTAAAGAAAAAGATTGTAGAGATACCTACTGTTGGCACTCCTAAATTTGGAACAAATTTGGAGTGACCATGTTAAAATTTTCAGACAAGCAAAGTAAATACCCTTGAAAAATTGTGTAAGAAGGCTCAGTTGGAGTGATTGAAAAAGGTGCCCGGATGATTTTCATAAGATACAAATTTGGAAGAGGCTTTAATGCCTTTCATTTGATGTATGCAGTGGGTCCCAGCTCCTGAGTTTCAGTTCTAACATGTTTAGGGAGTAGTCATTTTGAGGGGGTCACCTAATTCTGCATTTTGCCAATATGTCAATTTGCTGTCTGGAGCCTACTTTGCTTTTGATAATCTTACACCCTATTGACTTTCATAGTTCATCACTTTGGGAATGTTTATCATGCATATCAGAGAGCTTATGTTTTAAATCTCAAATCTTTCCGAATCCGTTTGATAAGCTTTCATACTTCCCAAAGTTGGTTGTTCATGAACTATCTGCATTTTTGTCTTGCCTAAAAATCTGAATAGCCCAGTTTGACATGTTATAACTTCTGACCAGTTCATCCAATTGAGAAAATGCCTTTTGCACTGTGTTCCAGTGGTCACACACCCCATATGTTCCAGTCTGCAGATCTTTATGAAATCAGATGATAAGTTTTCAAGAACCATTCTGATAGTGATTAACTCTGATTTCCTGTGTTTTCAAGTGCAGAATTGGTGGGTGACCTACTTTGCGCTTTTCAAAGTCTGTACCCCGGTGAACATTTTGGATAATTGGATTTTTCCCTCATATTGAAAACATAGGATTGTACCTACCTGAAGATTTATAGACTCCTACCAATCCACTTGTCCACTTTTCCAGAGCCTTTCCGTTCCCAATTTATTAAAGTTTCACTGAACTACTGAATTCAGAATTAAGTGGCATACTTTGTCCTTTCCCCATTTGCACCCAGTTCGAGGTCAGACATAATTGAATATGGAGTTTCATTATAGACCTAAGAATGAACTCCTATGCAGGTTCCCATGCCTTGACCAATCTGGTTGATCACTTTTCTTTGCCAATTCCGAACCCGATTTCTGCATATTTACTGTGTTTTGGTTCAGAAAGTGTTAAGGTGCCATCTTTGCAGATCGGTATCAGTTCAGGAGTTTGTTTTCAGAATAGGACAATTGAGGGGTCATGTTCCACATATGACATTTTTTCAGGATCCAGAGGTTGGGTTTCTGGAAGATCTTTTTGATGACCCTATGAATTCATTCTTCAGAGGCAGTTTCTTTAGTTTGCAGTGCGGAAAAGAGTTAAGTTTATGAAATGCCCTACTTTGCCAGTGAATAACTTTTAGCCGGTTGATTCTTTTGACGAAATTATTTTTTCATTTTCTTGCAAAGCTAACACACTACTTCCATTTTGGATTTGAGCCCCCCATTAATCCGTTTGTCAGCCTTTTAAAATCAATTACGGCGATTAAAATCATTTTTTGACAATATGTTTGCAGTGCGGAAAAGAAATGGTCATTTTTGGGAAATGATGTCTTTCCATCCGAAGGATGTTTTCAGGAACAAATCAAGGTATCATATTCATTTCATATCAATGTACTATCTGACTTCATGGCAAGGTTCCCGAATGTGTTTTAGTCATTTTGCAATGGTCGATAAGAAGGGGATTTATGGTGATTCCGTAGTACTCATGTAGTCTTCTGGAAGGCTAAGTTTGCACTGTAATAACTAGTTCCTTAAGATGAGTTTGGTGAAATCCTTCTGGATATGTATTCAATGGACATCAATGAACTATTTAGCCAGGTCACGAGGTCTGATTAATTGTTTCCCTGAATTTTTAAGGCCAGTTGTGGGAGCTAATTACCATTTAAAGATTCAAATTTGCAAAGGAGATTTTGAAGTCATTTATTTGATGAAAATTAAGATAGTCTGCATAATATCTTCCACACTACATACATCATAAGAAATTAGAAGGGGAAGTTGTGGATTATGTGAACGAGGTGCATGGACTTCTGAATGATTGTGTGTGAAGTGCTTCCGAACTTGCATGATTTAGTTCCTGGACAATCAAAGAGCAAAACCAATGAGAAATTAGAAGGATTATCGAATAATCCATTAATAGAAAGGGAACTATTTGAAAAGATTATATTCACTATCAAAGTATTGCAGACATCAATGGTGGTATTTGAAGTTTTTAACCACATTTAAATTGTAACTTTCATGACAAAGCGTTTGCGCAGATAATGAAGGTTTTGGGGGGGCAGTCTTTAATCAATTCCTCAGCTATTAGTCAGCACAGCAGTAATGTTTGACAGAGGCATATGCCACAGTCCACAAGGTATTTCCAGTTGTTGGATGGATAGGTGTAGTGTCATTCTCCTAGCCATGGTTTTCACAGTGTTTTGTTTTTGATTGTTTTGTTTTTTAAAATCTTCAAATGAATGAACACCATGCGCAGTTTATTGGAGTTAAATGCCATGCTGAATGGATGCCATAGAGTTTGTGCAA
>MU225863.1:5752726-5765518 GCA_018584345.1 Thuja plicata
ATATAGAAAAGTTACAAAAATAATTCAAAATAAAAATTAAAAATAGAGTTAGTTATAACTAAGTCACAGAGATGTTGTCAAAGCCTGATCAAGTACCCAAGCAGATGGTAAGGGGAATTTTTGACTCAGAAGTTTGAGAAGTTTTTATATATGATAAGTGTTTTTGGTCACTAATGCCAAAGGGGTAGATTGATGGCCTTATGGAAAGACATGTTGTCAATTAGTGCCAAAACACTTAGTCATCATAGAAGTGACCAAGCCAGCAGCTTGAAGTGTAACCTGAGCAGTTACAATGTTACCCGAGAAGTGGCAGTGTTGACCGAGAAGACAGTGGCAATTAGTATTACCCGAGTGATCAATATGATCCAAGTACATAGTGTAGCCCAAGTACCAGAGTTTACTATGTTGCCCGAGTGACAGCATATTGCTTGAGTGCCAGTATATCACCCGAGTGGATTCTTGGACCCAAGTAACAGTTTTGGGCTGACTTAGTTTATATTGTTTGATATTATTGTATATCATGGAATCCAACTTAAAGAAGTATTTTATTTGGATAAGATATATATGTAAGGTATTTTGTTTATCCAAATGTGTGTGAAATAAGTGTGTATGTGAATATGAAGTCGCAGACACATTAAGGAGGCTACAACAGTAAAAGGAATAGCAGAGACTCATCTATCACATTCGGGTGATTAGTATTATATTATTGGATCTCATTCAGAAAATCATAGTTGCATAGAAGATAATCTACTGGTTCATCCTAACAGGTGCATAAAAAAAATCTTTTAACAAGGTGGACTTAATAGTCCTTTACAAATATCCTAACAGAGCTGCATACTTAATTGTATTGTACAAAATCCTTTCACAAGGTGGACCTAACAACCCTTATTTCTCCTAACAGGACAGGTCATTAGAAGTGGTAAATTGTAAGCTTTAACATGATAAATTTATACTGTAGTACTAAATCTTGTGGGTACCATCCCCACCACATTATATCTTTCTATTTGGAAGGTTTCAGGGTAACCAAATATTGTGTCAAGTGTTTTGGATGTTTATTACTTTTCTATTCTATGCATGCAATCAGATTAGATAATCTAATAAAGGATTAAAGAGATTATGTTTTATTGGTTCTTGATTCACCCCCCCTCCTTCTTAGTCACCTAGCCTCAATATATTTCCAACAGGTTTAATAGCTTGAGTAAGATTTCTATGGATATGGATCAGTTGCAGAAAAATGTAGAAGAATCCCTTGAGCAGATTGACATTATTATTGAAGAAAGAGATTCTTTGAAGAATAAGTATGAAAGTGTAAAGAACTACATTGAGAAATTGAAAGACAGAATAGAAGACCTTAAATCAAAGAAAGAACTGGAAGAAAGTGATGAAGTGTCTAGATTAAAGAAATAAAATGAAATTTTGAAGCATGAACTAAAGATTGTGGAACTAAAGATAAGTTTGGAAGATTACTATAGAAAAATTGAATTAGATTTGAAAATAGAAAATGTATATTTGATATCTAACATTACCAAAGTGACATACAAGATTAAATCTACAAAGTTGTAGTATGCTGAACTTGAGAAATATAATTCTATTGTGAAAGGAGAACTAACCCAGTCTAAACAACAGCTTGAGAAATTATATTCCAGCAGTGAATTGATTGATGAACAAATTTTCTACTCAAAAACCTACTTATGATAAAATGGACTTGGACATCTTGAAGAAAAATTTTCAAAGAAATATGAAGAATGCAAAGAACCAGAGTCTACAATTTAACATCCCCAGAACAAAGAAGAAAAAGAAGAAACGAACAAAGTTGAGTCTAACCAATCTGAAGATGTACCTAAACAATTTGAGAAAACTAAATCACCTAAAGAAGTACAAATTGAATCCTAAGGTAGATGTTATGCATGCAATACATTTGGACATATGAAAAAAGATTGTACATGTAAGAAATTCAAATCTACTTTTGGTTATTGTTATAATTGTCATGGTTTTGGTCATAGAGATATTGTTTGTAAGAAACCTGAATATAATAATAGTAATGAAAATAGTAGAATTTTTAGAGGTACTAACCCTACAGATAAGAGACCTATTAGAGGATAAAACAATATAAGGAATGAATTTGTATGCTTCAAGAGAAACAAATTTGCACATATTAATAGAGATTGTAGATCATAGTTTAATCAGTCAGGACCAAGATATGGAAACAATGTTATGGTTTATCATATTTTCAACAATATGGGACATACAACATGCAAGATATTATAGAATGAATAATATGAGGAATCCTAATCCTAGAAGGAATATGAATTACACCATAAGGAATGTGGGTAACAATGACATTCAGAAAGGAAATAACACTAACATAGAAAAAGTTGTATTTGTCAAAGCTAAAGATCCAACAAGTTTACCCATTAGATTGGAAAGTGATAAAAGTGAAGCACCTAATAAAAAATTGAAGTCAATTATTGTTTCCAACCCATCTCAATCAGATTAAGCATTACATTTCACCGTATTAAAGAACATAATGAGCATTAGAATAGCATAGGATTTTGAAGAGTTCGAATTAAGATTTGTGAAGTTAATATGTGTTACTACATGATGAAAATAAGCTATGGCTAAGATTGCATACATTTTTGATCATGTATGAGAGATATTGAAGTGAAAGTAGATCACTAACAGACAAGAAAAACTTTTTGACATGGACACAGGTTTGCAAATAATGTGATGACAAATTTGAAGGATTTAATGAGTAAAAGTGAATTGATGGACACCATTTGATCATTTCTAAGTTTGAAGGAGACCTTGAGAGCTAATTAAAGGAGATTACAAGAGTTCTGAATAATTTGAAGGTAGATTTGATTAGATCTACGCACAAAGCCCTAAATCATGATATTGAGGTATTTTTGTCGAAGTTTATCTTTGAAGCTATCATCTTAAGTGAAAATATGGATGCAACCCTTGTTCACAATGTTAAAGATACACCTATACCTAATATTAGGGAGGGAGCCAATAAAGCCTACTGAAGATGACCCTAGTTTGGCATTATCATTGACACGAGGCAGAGTTTTACATTTAGAAGATATTAAGAGTTATTTGAAATTAAAGTTTGAGACCTTAGGAGATAACAGTATAACAACAAAGTATGACAAAATTATGAATTAGGACATGTCTTAGAAGGAAGGTTATACCCATTTAGGTGAAATAGATATAGTAAGGTATATGTTTCATTATGAATTTGATGAAGAAGAATGGACTAAGATTATATTGAGCAGAGTACATGATGGAAAGTTTTACCTAGATGACAGAGTAATTGAGAGTATAGTAGACCTTATACATGATGTGAACAGATTTTAAAACAAAGGATCATTACCCCTAAATGATAAAAATGTAAAGAAAACAGTCATTGAGAACACTAAATATACTTATAATGGTAGAGAGATTGTGATAAGTAAGATAGAACAAGATGATGTGATATATGTTTGCAAAATAATAGCCACTAAGTTATGTGCTAGTTCTAGAGAGGATGATATGGAAGTAGGCATGGTACATGCAGCTTATATGATGTGTATTGAGAAATATGAAGTAGATATGTGTGAGATTTTAATAATACAACCTATAGAAAACATTGAGAAGATAAAAAAGACAAAGAATTCCCAATTCAGATTTTCATCATTGATAACTTACATATTTTTCCACCTTTTGAGGAGATTTTCCTACACTATTGGAGCTGATTGGAATGATGAGAGAAGAACCATGGAAAGGATAAATAAGGCATATCAAAGAAATCCTATTGACAAAGTGAATGAGAGTGAAACACTTTTTATCAAGACATTTCAGAACGAGATGAGAAAGAGATCAAGAATTTCACCATCTATGAAGAAGTATAACGTAGAGTTGAATTCATAGACCCACTTGATTATGAGATAACTAAAGAAGCTATAGAAGGATATGAAAGAAGATAACTGAAAACAATATTGGATACAAAAATACCTATATTTGGAACATCTAAAGAGATTGCAAGCAGTTCACACAAAACTCAATTATAGAGAATCGAAAAGAAGAAAATAGATACAGTAATAAAGAAAATCTAAAGGAAATAGAGATAACAGAAGATGAGTATAATTTAGCAAAGAAGACAACATCATCAATGAGGAACATTGGACATAATGAAATATTAGAAGTACCATCTTTATCAGAAAAGGCATCATCTGCACCAGTTGTACAGAATATTGATGAGGACATTACATAGGAAAGTAAGTTGAGTATATCAATTGCAAAGCCAACAACAGCTACAAGTAAATCAACCAGATTCACCACAATACTTGCATCACCATAGAAAGCTAAGTGAGTAAAAGAAATGGAAAGTGAACCAGGAAAGAGGCAGAAAACCATTTACACACCTATGGAAAGGAAGAGAACACAAAAGGAAGAAATTTTACTTGTAAAAAGAATGAGAGGACAAGTGCAAAGTCAGACTGGAACTCAACTAGAAGAAGAGGCAGGAAGCAGCAAGAAGAAACAATGGAAGCCCAAGATTGAAAAAGTTAACCCTTTAATCATTAATGATGGAGACTTTACCAAGTTGAATAAGTACTACTAGATGTATAACAACTTTGAGAAGTTGAATCCTGAAAATGTAGTTGTTAGACACATGATACTTGTAGAGAAGAAATTTGAGAGTATAAAAGATAAGATACCTAATGAGTTGTATGATAGACTAATTAACAAGAACAAGAGAGAAATTGAAGAAGATAAGAACATAAGACAAATATTTGTGAGAAAATTACGTGAAGTTAAGAATGAGGAACACTTTAAGGAAATAATGAAAACTCTGAGTACACACTTTAGAATGAAGAGGATAACTATGTTAATTATGGGAGGAAACTAAAAGGAAGTAAATAGAGAAATAGAGGAAGCAGCTGTGAAAATTATGACATCTATACCAGCAGTAACACAGAGTGAGTCAGAACAGGACACCCCAGTCATAGTAAAAACTACGCAGACAAAGGAACCATCACTTGAAAAGGAAACATTGCAGACAATAGTTACACCACCATCAATATCAATAAATAATGAAACTATGGAAGTAGAAGGCACACTCATCACAGTTGACAAAGAAGAAGACCCATTTAAGTATAATGAAGGAAAATATATTGAAGGAGGAGAAGTTGGCAATTTGGAAGGAATGGATAATTATTCTAGTTCAGATAATATGGAAGAAGAAAAGAAAGAAGAATCAGAACCAAAAGAAAAAGACAGTTGAAAGTATTGATGTTGAGTTATAGAAAAAGTGGAAGATGATTGAATAAGAGATCACTTTAACCTTTCCTAGGTTGAAGCATGTTGAGACAGAACAAGAAACACCATTACAAGAACCTATTGATAAAGGACAAGAAGAAGTAGAGAGAAAAGAAAAAGAAGTGACAGTTTCCAGAATAAGCAGTTGGACACACCATAAAAGGATGCAGCAACAAGTTCATCCAAATCACCCATTGAATCAGTTTTGGCTAACTTAGGAACAAAATTTGATGATGATGATCAAATAGAGTTGATCTCATCCTTGAATAAGATCATTGGAAGGAAAAAGAAAGTGAAAATTTTGGAGGGATCACTACTTGAAGTAACAAAAAAATTACAAAATGTAATATCTACAAAACTTAGTAAAGTTTGTCCACAAGATAGAGCAAATGAAGTCATGAAGGCATTTGATAGTGAGTTCACCACATGAATTGATATTGCAGCACTTAAGGCACAGTCAGCACATGATGCACCAAAAATTTCCAAGAATTTTTCAAAATATTAAGAATGACTTGGAGAATCTTGATGTTTGTATTAAGGATTTGAGGAAATGTTTGGAGAAAGGAAGAATACTTTACAGTTAGTGTGCCCTTCCACACAATCGCATCTCAGACATAGCACAGAAGTTGAGGAAAAAATAAATTGAATTACAAACTACTTTGAATGAGTTGCAGAATCCCACCATGAAGATAACAAATATTGAATAAAAGATCAACATAATTCATGATGACATAAGATTGTTGGAGAATGAAAAGGAAATAAATTTGAAGAGATTTTCCCTTATTCGAGAGCATTTGGTACTAAAGATCAATAATGTACATACCCATTTGGATGAATGTCTTACTTAAAAGACATCATGTGTAAAATTTTCCTATCCTAACTTGAGTGTAGTAGAGATGGCATCTTATGGTCGATGTGCACTACTTAGCGTGGAAGATTCAGTGAAGAATACAAGGGACAAGGAGATATCTAACTTGAAGGTGAGCTTTAAAGATTGTATTTCATGCCTTCCATCCTTACAAAATTAAAAGACAAGAGGTATATCAATTTTAAATTATATACATACATATATATATATATATATATATATATATATATATATATATATATATATATATCACACNATATATATATATATATATATATATATATATATATATATATATATATATATATATATATCACACCTTTTTCATTGCTGTCAAAGGGGGAGTATTAGTTGTGAAAATTATAATTATTATAAGCATATGTATAGTCAAAGGGGGAGTGATAGTTGATAATGTGACAGTTTTTGAAGTTTTGGAGTTTTGAAAGTTTTTGGAACTTAGCCAATTTTCATATGTTGCAATCAATGAAAAAGGGGGAGATTGTAGGGAATTTGGTTAAGTAGGATATCATGATGTTTTCATTATGGAAAAATATACCCAGTATGGAGACAACATTACTTGAAGATACAATTTTGTGTGTTAGTTTTGTAAAATTGTTTAAGTATAATAGTCTGAACAAAGACTATTTTGGTTAGTGAGGTTCACAGAAGTAATTCTAGAGCATGTGATCTTGAGTACAGTGTATATCAAGTATATTGAAGCTACAACTAAGAGCGCTTGATTGTACAGACAATATAGACAAAGTTATGATTGATTTACTTGAGATAGTGCAAGCCAACAAAATAGAGCAGTGACAAGTGGGTGTGTGCACCAAGTTGTGGACCAAAAAAGTGGACACACCTTTAAAAAAATTTCAAATTTTCAATAACCCGATCGGGTTATTGAAAATTTAAAATCGTTCTAGGCTTGGTAAACCAAGCCTAGAATATATTATAAAAAATTATGTGCGCCTCAAAACCTGATCGGGTTATAAGGAATTTCTCATAACCCGATCGGGTTATGAGACTCATTGAGTTTCTAGTAACCCGATCGGGTTATGAGAAACATATCAAAAATAGAAAAGCCCGCAACTTAGGCCATTTTTTAATGCCTAAACTATAGAACAGAAGTGTGGAGGAGGGTAAACAATAGAAAAACCTGATCATGCTTTGAAAAAACCATGATTTAATCGATATTTTCAACCAATGGCACCTCGTGACAAAGGTAAGTTTTTTTTTTTGGTTGTCTTTTCTTTTTTTTTTGGCAATTGTAATCAAATTAGGTTATTTTATTGATTTTTTTTTTTCTTTTATTAATTTCATTCCAGTTTCATCAAACAACCCAAAAAGACAAAAATGAAATGAAAGACCACCCCCCATAGAAGCACCATCATCGCCACCTGTAAACCCTCAACAACCCTTGCCACCCATAAACCCTCAACCACAATCTCCACCCATAAACCCTCCTCAAACCTATCCTCCTACACAACCATCGCCACCTATAAGCCCTCCACATGTGTCGTTACATCATGTAGATGCATCAAAAGAGGACCTTGTGCAATGCCTTAACCAAAATAGTGCACAAATTAATATATTGGTCAATAGGTTGAAGGATTCCGGTCTTTAGCATCACTCTACCCTTGCCACTACATTAGAAAAAATATCGAATAGTGCAAATGAGGTGTCTCAAGAGGTGCCAAAATGGGGTTCATGGAGGGATAGGTGTCGTACATTTTATGCTCATGGTTTATCCTATGAGGATGTGAAAATAAAAGGCATAGAAAAACGTGACATGTGTGCCCTTTTTACCGATCCTAGTACTAGAATTTCCCTAGAAGTTAATAAGAAATGATTTCCTATACATTGGTGTGCTCATAGGGGGATGAAATCAGCTTTTTGGGATAGGTGGTACATGGTATTTGACCAAACACCTTGTAATAATAATGAGGTTCCTTTATATTTTTTGAGGAAGCTATACTGTGAGTTATCATTGGTGGGAAGCTGAATTACTTTGACTTTTGTGAGTTCCAGGGTAGAGGGAGAGGCTCTGCACAGGATAGACCTGGGGCACATAGGATTACCTTACCACAAGAGAGGAGGCGTACTGTGAGAAAATCCCTCATTCATGTTGTGGTCCCAGTAGTGGTGAAGGAGTCTATGGATATACAGAATCTTCATGCAGCTGCATCATTGACTGATGTCATTATCCATCATGGCACTCAGTTAGTTGGAGAGGATGGATCAGTGCCACCTCCATCTTCATCAGATGCACCATTAGGATCATCTCATCTCATGCTAGCTCCATTATCATCAGATACATTTCAACGGACAGCCTAGCCCATTGAGCATATCTGCATCAATTGTAATGGTATATGTGATGGGGTAGATAGCTAGGCGAGTGTGGATGGTTGGAAATCCCATTCATGTGTACATTGTAGAAAAAAATGTCACGCATCCACTACTAAAGATGTGTCCCTCACAGATGATTTGTTGTCGATGGTGTATTGTTCAGAACTGACATAGGTTTGTTTAAATTTAAGTTTTGACATGTTATTTTAATTAATTACCTAAATCTGTTAAAAGTAAATAAAATTTTATGTATAGAAGAATCTAAATTGATACATGAATAATATGCATTGCAAGGTGCAGCTAGTGGTACAAGCACACCAAGGAGTGCTCGTTATAGTACACGTAGATGGGTAGCTCAAACACCTGAGGTATGTTTTATAAATATTCCTAAAATAGAATACTATGTTATTTTGAAAATATCATATCTTAATAATTTGTATGGTGGTAACTTAGTGTATGTTTGTTTTCTATTTCTTTATGGTCAAAGAATTTTTTCTAATGTAATTCAACTCAAGGAATTCACTTCCTTGTCTAGCCATCATGACTCAAATTGATTTGAACTCCCACCCTCCATCCTTGGACTTGATTCAACCAATGTTGAACTCATACATAGACTCATACCCCAACTAATCACTTATTGGCTTCTGAATCAACCTTGAACATCATTCAGAACATCTAACCATCATTCTTTTACTCTTATTTCTTGTTCAAAATCATGAATACAATCTGTGATTGTTCATTGATTTTGATTGTCCTTAATCCTTCAATACACCTCCATGGCCTTCTAAAGACTCCCAATATATATGATGCAGAGGTGGTGGTTGGTGACCTCATTGATCACGTCTAACAACAATCCATCTCCTATTTGTAACAACTTCTCACTTCCAAAGCCCCCTCAAGGACTCACCTTCTAGGCTATCCCAAGTGCTCCTAGTGCTTCCCAAACACCATATCTTCACTCACAAATTCAACCTTCATTTCAACTCCATAAATAGTCTCCTTATGGCCTATCTTCCATGTTCCATCAACCCATTAAGTCTGGATAACCAATCCCTTACCCAACTCTCACATTCAGCCCTTAAAGCTAGTAGCCCACACTGGTCACTATTTTGTCCTTTTCTCCAACATTCCCCAAATAACTAAGGAAAATAAAACATGATTCAGATACCCTTTTGGGATCTTTAAATCCTCCCCAATATTTATTATATACTCATTTGGACCATACCCAAGATCCAATACTCATGTAACCTCCAAACTAAGCCTAATTCTCCTCATTTACAAAGAAATCCTAACTCCACTTACTCTCATGACTCCAAAGGCTGAAACAATCCTTCTAGGGGTTAGGAAACAACATATTTTCAACTCTCCAAGGTTCTATCCTTTAGCTATGACCGTAGCCACTAAACCCTCACTTCTAGGATCACACACCTTGGGTCTGATCAAAAGGACCTCTCCAATCCACTCTAGGCCAAACCAAATGCATACACACTTCACTATAGACCCCCACATGTATAATTTATCGAAAAACCCCTTCATCCTCGAATAAATCCACCATCCTTCTCTAACTGTGCCTACAAATTTGTTAAAGAATAGTCTTGCGTGTGAAAGAAGAGTTCAAAATTTTATATTGTAATAATGGCTTGTAAAAATTGATTATAAACTTGTGATAATAGAGTTGTGGAGCATAATCATTTGTGGAATTCAAGTGAATCATAATCTTCAATGTAAACTATTGCTTATATATTTATTTGGTGTTTTATAGGGCTTGTTAGGGGCTTAGATTTCTGCGATTGAGGATGTCACCCTTTCTGCCATTGACTTTGGCTTAGAGAGCTATGTGGTATCATTTTTTGCACACCTCTTATTTATAGTTTTAATTGAACTCATGCGGTATCATATTATTTTTCTTACGTTAATTTTGTTTTTGTTAGCCTACCCCACCAAGCTCGAGGTCATTAGGAAAGAGGAAGAAATCATCAGGGACATTGAAAAAAAAAAAGGTAATTAAGTCCAATTTAAGTATATTTTTTGAAATGTATTATGAACATTTCAATGTAGTCTATATTGATGAATGCACTTGACTAGTTTATTGTATACATGTAGAATCAATTGGGTTTCATTGAACTGGTGAATGCCCCAGACATTGTTGATGTTTAGGAGAGGGAGGAGGTAACATGTTTTCATATGTACTTTCAATTGCATTCTTGTTTGTTCAAAATATTTTAGAAATCTTGTTACTCTATTAGTATGTCATTTTCTACGATGTTTCATACAGGAATTGGTCATAGCTACCTCAGATGAGGTGAACCCTTCTCCACCTCCTATGGATCCCTTGCCTAGCACAGGAGATCCAGTGGTGGTATGCATTTTCTTTTCAGTCCATGCATTTTTTATTTTTTTGTATTTCTAATTTATAACATGTATTTTGCATTATTTTTTCTATTGTAGGACCCTTCACCACTGCCGGTCATTCTTTTTCCTAGAAATTTTTATAGGAGTCCCTCTCACCCACTATGGAGCCCATTTTTTTTATCAGTCAGCCCAAGCATAAGAGATCTAGCTGAGGCTTTAGTATGCAAATTACAGCCTACTATTTAAGTATTTTGATATTATTCTGAGATAATATATATGGCTTAACATTTGAATTGTTCTTGTGCATAGACTTAGTGAACCAAGTGTTTCTACGAAGAAGCTATATTTTGATGATCCACCACAGCCATAGATATATCGAGATATTGTATATATCTAGTTGTGGTCATTGAATGACCAAATTATATATATATATATATATATATATATATATATATATATATATATGTACATGTGACATTTGTACATTGTATATATCGACCTAGACATAGTTGATATCATTTTTTGTAACTCTATTATGGATTTGGCATGTGCGCCATGTATTGATAAGTATGCTATTATTATTGTCGATGCCACATTGTTGTAACTCTATTATTGATTTGGCATGTATGCCATTTTTTGATATGTATACAATTATTGTTCATTTTGATATATATGAAACTTGATATTCAATCCAATTTGTTCATTACATCTTCATTTGTTCATTGTTAGTATATAAATACATTTTTGTATATGTAGTCATGTGTGGGATTTATGCCTTAAGTGTATTCTTGTTTCATGACTTGCATATATTCATGTGTCTACTTTATAACTTAATGTACTAATGTGTATTCATGTATATGCTTCATAACCTAAATTCATGTGGACAGGCTTCATGCATGACTTAAATGAATTCATGTGTATAATTCATAATCTATGTCCTACATGTATGCTTCATGAATTAAGAAAATTTATGTGTATTCCTTATGTGTGTTCACAAGTGTACTTCATGATTTAATTTGCATGTTCACGTATATGCTTCATAATGTAAATTCATGTCCTACATGTATGCTACATTGTACTCATGTGTATACATGTCCTTTATGATTTATGTGTGTTGGTTAACAGTTTGTCCTCCCTTAAGATTTATAATCTCTGACTCTTCAATACACCCAAGGTGAAAGAACAAAAGGATGTTCATTGACAAATGGGTCAGTGTAAGTCATCTATCACTGCCCTCTGAATTGATAGGTACAGCTCCCTGAATATGCAATGATATGCAATGAATATGTTTTTATCGATCGTCAGATTTATTCCTTATGAGTTTTAACCAAATTGCTTGTAGACACAAACAATTTAGGCAAGGATAATGTTTAATCTATATTAAAATCTAATCTACCTATTCTAAAAATGCATATTCTACTGAGGAGAACAGAAGCAGAATCGTACATGGACAGAAAAATAGAATTTCTTACGCTGCAACTTCTAACATGAAATAGAATCCAAGCAGGAATTACAGTTCCGCATACAATTGTACCTTCTATTCTGATGCACCTAAATTACTGAATGAATAGGAGAAGAATCATACATGACGAGAAAATAGAATTACTTTCACTGCAATCACAGACATGAAATAGAATCCAACATGCAACTGCGGCTTCACATATGACTGTTCTATCTATTCAAAATGCAAATGATTCACTAAAATGGCGCAACAAACATGAGACAAAGCCTCTGTAAATGGAATCACTTCTGCTTCATTAACAAGTTTTCCGACCCCCCATACTGAATTCTTTACAGAATTTATAAACTCTACAATACATCAGGCTTCTAAGATCCAATGACCTTCCCTCTTCTTCGAATACAAAGAGACAGAATGCAAAGAAAAAGACTTTTCAAATCTGAGAACTCGAACAGTCACTATGGAA
>MU225863.1:5781326-5807770 GCA_018584345.1 Thuja plicata
CATACCACCACATGCACTACAAGATCCATTCATACACATCATCTTATAATAAATGCAACCATCATCTCGATTGCATAATACACTTGACATAAAATCTCTTGATGACGTTGGAGGTGCTTGAAGACCAAATTCCTGCAAAATAGTGTTAGTGTGAAAAGTACAACAAACATGACAATATATATCATAATGCATGGAAAATTGAATATGTACCTTGCAACAACATGTAGTGCGCGCATGATTAATCTTGACGTAAAAGCGTTTTGTCATTTCAAAAAATCTTTGACTAATTTTAATTTGAGGAAACCTTTGGAGGAATCTTTCATAAAATTATGTTTTTGTCATATCCAAAAAGTGTTTTGGATGTGGCATACGATTTGTAGATCTTAGTCTCCTCCTAACAACGTCTCTTTGGTTGGGTGAAACCCTTGTGTTGTCATGCCAAAAAATTTCAATTAATGATCTTAATGCATCAATGACAACCTTGTCCTTGCATGGGAGTCTACCCGAGAATGACCAAAGAGAATTAGTGTTTGGATCCTAAATTTTGTCTCACCTTTGTAAGGCTCTTCGTAATGTTGATCTACCTATCCTTAATGACTTACTTGTTTTTCTTACTATACGAGATTTTTTCATTTCCTTTACCATTATAGTTTATGTGAGGACACATTGAGTAACATTAGCATCTTTACTGCGTGATTTTGAATCAATGGCTTGGTATGCATTGCATAGATTCCTCACATTGGTTCTCTCAGTACTGTTTTCAGATGTTCTCAACCCCACAATTTTCATTGTCTCTCTAAATTTCATATTCTTAATCATTTTAAAAACTACTTGACATCTTCCACTTTGATTTAATTTTTCAAAATAGTTATTCCAAATATTTTTAACAATTCTTCTACAATTTTTTTCCAAAATTTTATCATGCATTGGCCTCAAAATATTTTCATCAATGTCAATTAGAAACTTTGGTTTTCTACAAACTATTCTAGGAGGTGTTAACACATTTGCATGCTCTACATTTTAATTAGATGAATTAGGCACATTTATCCCCATCAGTTCAATTGCTATATGTTGATGATTTTCATTTTCATTATGTGCATTTTGTTCATTAATGACATCAAATTGAAATGGTGCATTTGTCACATTAACATTAACATTAACATTAAAATTTTCATCACTTACGTTGCTTACATTTGATGATGTAATAGGTCATATTCTCCTCATGCGCTCCCTTTGTCTTTCCTTTTCTGTCTCTTGTTGTTCAATTTTTCCTCTTTTGTTCTTTCCCATTGTTCGTATTGAATGGACCCTACGAATAATATCATGAACATAGAATAACATGTGAACATAAAATAAAAAAAATAAGCTCTCTCTCTCTCTCTCTCTCTCTCTCTCTCTCTCTCTCATGTTATGGAGAATAAAATGAATAGTTTTTACTTCTTCAAAACCCGATCGGGTTTTGAAGTACTTTTTTCTTTTTAGAACCCGGTCGGGTTTTGAAGTACTTTTTTCTTTTCAGAACCTAATCGGGTTTTAAAGTACTTTTTTCTTTTCAAAACCTGATTGGGTTATTTGAAATTTTGAAACCTGATCGGGTTATGGGTTGGGAAGAGGCTTGAAAAATGACCCAATGGCTTGGAGGCTCATTTTCCCTCCATTTTCGCACTTTTAGACATTTTTTTTATCTTGTAAGATGATTTCTCAACTTTATCTTCATCAAGTTTACAATTTGTCAACTGGGTATATTTATAATTTTCACCGTAATCTCATACGTCTTCTTAGCTTTCTAACCATATAAATTTTTCTATTTTTGGACAAAATTAGCATAGTAAACTTTAATTTTCTTTACCAGTGTCTTTATTGTACTCACAGACATATGTCTACCATTTTTTTAATAAATTTTGAAATACTAAATCAAATTACAAATAAATTACATATTATTGTTCTACGCTTTATTCTATACACTTTTTAAAAAAAAAATTCATTTTTTGATTATTTTGATGCAAGTTATGCCCAGCGCACGAACAGGTACCAAATTTTCTAGATGCGATCACTTCAAAAAATCACAGAAAACAAATTACTCATTAGAAAATTACCAAAAAATACACAAATTCTAGATATCACTCTTACCTATCATCCTACCAAAGGGATTTAAAAAATACTAAATATAACTATACCTTTTGTACCACGCACGGAAACAACTATGTTATGTTTTTTCAAAAAAATCAGGGACATGTTTTTGTGCGCGTGAGGTTTGACCATCTTAATCTTATCAGGTTTTTAAAAAAATTAGTGTTCTAGAAACTAGATTCAGAGTAACACAATTTTTATTTTTTACACATCTTCTTATTTTGAGTGCATGACCCTCAAACTCATGTTCCAAGTTCAGGTTTACCTGATTTCAAAAAAAATGTGTCCACTTATACCCCCCTTTTTGGTCCACAACTTGGTGCACACACCCAAGTATTTGGTAAATTTGGGTTAAGGGATTATTTTGTTTCCAAAATAATAACTAACTAGTTAGGGACAACATCCTAGATGCTAACCCTCATTCACAAAGGAATGATATTATGTTTTGAAACGTGTAAGCTGACTTAAGTATTGTATTTTGTATAAAGGAAAGTAAATGCGAAGTTCATTTTGTAACAAGACTTGAATGATAATTGATGATACTATGAGAAGTATTGATTTGATATGTGAAGTTTGATCTAAGATTAGAATAGTGCAATATTTTTGAAGAGCTTAACATACAGATCAGAATATTGAAGATATCCAGCAAGAAGCGAAAGTTTTGTAAGCCATCTTTTGTATTAAGGACTATCAATGTATATTGCATGTTTGGGCAGTGGGATCACCTTGCATATAGTATTATTTTTTAATACCAACTCCTAACAGATTTGAGGCTTCTAAAAGGGACTAGTCCTCTAACAAGGACAGTGATCACTACAATTGTAATAGACTCCTAACAACGTCAATATCTTTTGCGAGATAGTTTATTAATGGATCATCTTGTGGGTATCATCCCCACTAGGATTTTCTCTTGGCCAGGGTTTCCTCGATAACAATTATGGTTGTATGAGTTCATTTGTGTTATAGTTTTGCTTACTATTTAGTATATTCAATTTAGTTTCCTATGCAAGTGTTAACTTAATCAAATATATCCATATTTGGGCAAACGTTTGTGAAATAGTGATTCACCCCCCCTCTCGGCATTTCCTATTTCTAATAGGTTTAAATGAATGACAAGTGATTTTCATCATATATTATAGTACATACTTGATTTCATATATATCATACTTGATTTGGTTTCAGTGATTTTCAGTTGATATCGTTGAGCCTTGACCAAATTAGAATTCAATGTTATATGAATTGTGTCTCTAACAAGGAACTTAATGCTCTATCAATGACTTCATTCATGAATCATTAAGCTCGTATCATGCACATAATCCATATATCATTGAAGTGCTAATGATTACAAGACTGAATTATATGAGGTAATAAGATGACACTATAAAGTATGACTCATATGGAATTTGAGACACAAGGATACCACTTCCAGTAGTATGACAGGTAATGAAATGGTTTATTTGCATTATTATAGAAGCAGTTTGGTTTAGCACTTTGGTTGCCATGTTGGGTCACTATTACAGTGACACTTGATATGGTACTTTGTTGATGTTATCCATGACACTTGCAGTTTTGGTTTCATATGTGGCACATGATTGACCATATTGATGATACTTGACATAATTATAGAATGTGTTGATGAATAAAGGGTTATATCAATGACCATATCATACATATGGTAGAGTGCTATACATATTTATTATAAAACGTATAGGTGCAAACAATATAATACCATGTTGATATCCTTTCTCTTGTGGTCATTGTATATGAGGAGAATGATTATACTCCTTACCTTGAGCATGATTTTTAACACTTATTAATAGTGGGGAAATAGAATTAACAAATTGATACCATGATTACTTTGTTCCCTTGTCAGCATTGATTAAATGTGAAAAGACAATATCATTATGAAAAACATATTGCATGTGGTATCTTTTGTAAAACATGATGGAAGTGGTCAACATATTATAAAGAACATTATGATTTTCAAAGGCATAATTATTTGCACAACACATATATACATGGGATGCATAAAAAAGTGGGAGACACCCCTTATTATGGTACTTTATTTCGAAGGCATTATCATTGTAATACCTTTACACTTTTTTTTATCAGGCATTATAATGTTTTGTCTAATGCATCAAATAAAAATACCTTGAAAATACTTTTTGTCAAACCCTAAGAGCTAGGGAACGGGTATTTTCAACAATTACATCTTTGGAATAAAAAGACCTTGAACCCAGATGGAAGAACAATTAGCATGAGAATATGGTAAACTCGGTTTTAACAGTTACACTTTACTTCTCTCTATTATTCAGTTAATATATACGGGCATTCATTTTTTAGGATATGTAAGCGTCAGAAAAATAGAAAGAGATTCTATCTTTTTTCAAAAGGGTTTTTCAAAATCATTTGAAAAGGACAAAAGGATTAAAAGGTTTTTGGTGTGTAGAAGAAAATATTGAGGATTTTTAATACTTGAATCACAGGTTAGTAAAATGAAATACTCTATTATTTTATAAAGGTGTTTCTTTATGGTTTACAGTCGTAGTTTTTCTGTTTTAAGTATAGATGGGATACTCTATTGGGTTCTTATGAGATAGTGATGCCCTATATAAAATAATTTGGTTATATTATTGTATAATATTTCTTTGATACACATGCTCAATCTGATCACATTGCTAAATCAGAATTGGATAATTTTATTCCTGAATCTCATGTAATGAGATATTTAGGAAATGTTATTCAATGAAACAGAGATGACACTATGTACATGTACAAATTGAACAATATTATAAACTATGTTATACCTTTTCTTGTGAGGCATACTTACCCAGTGAGGCTTTGTTAACAAAATTTTCCATATTAAGCCAGTGAGGCACTTTCTGAGTGGTTTTTCTACCCCATGACGGTTTTCCACTCATGAAAATCATTTTCTTATGAATCCTCTATGATCTTTATGTTTGACATGTTAATGTGCAATTGTGGCTCAGTATACTCATAGTCTTTAAAAGTTTATATCCTCAAGTTCATGTGCATTTTATGTTATATTATTGAAAGTTCAATTTGAAATTTAAAATTATCTGAGAACACTAATTCACCCCCGTCTCCCAGTGTTATTTGTACTACAACACATACCAAACTATTATATTTATGGGCAAAAGAGTTATCTGGTAATGGTTTGAAGGTCAAACCTGAATACAAAGTTTTAGTAGAAAATAAATTACATGAATGAAACAATTTACCGCATTTCTATTATGGTATAAAATGGGATAGAATGACGATGAGTAGATTTCATGATATATTTATTTGGCTAGATGAATCACACCTGATCAATAAGGATGTACTTAATATTGATACAGGGTTAAATGATACCGGTATTCTTCTGAAACCAAAGGCAATAGAAAATAAAGAGGTTGAAAATATCGCCAAGGAAGTTCATGATGAGAGGTCTTTGTTCATTCACACAGTGAAAAATCCTATGATGAGATATGTTGCTCAGGCTATTGGGAACAAGGTATACTACTCCAATCGGGATAATTCCATTTCCACTACAGTTGTGTTCACTACATATGAAATGGTAGTCAATGGGGTAGACTATAATTTGTGAGAGCTCATTAGAGAGAAATTCATTGAGAACTTGAATCAATGCAAGATAAGTAAGAAGAAGGTTCTCTTCCAGTTTGGAACTCTAGCTCTCTATTTTCTCTTCTACTTCATGAATGTGATTCCCAGACAACATTTGGTAATATGGTCAGCTGAGAAACTGGTATCTCATCAAATTTTTGATCATATGAGAAGGTATGATAACAGTACTGCTCAAGAAATGGAGTTTACGTCATTTTTCTCTCTATTATAATATACAATGCACAATCGGGATAGGATTCCCAAATTTTTAGTTGAGAAGTAGAAGGATGATATTAATTTCATTGTTACTATTGATAAATGCACAATGGAAGCCATTATACCGAGAACTCAGTGGATACCGAAACTGGGATAAGTATCTGACGAACATGCTGATAGCCTTGAAAAAATACCCTTGGGGAGTCTTGTAGATAACACACAAAAGAGGTTTGGTATGGAAGAGGATAAATCCAGTGAAATCCGAAAAGAATAAATCTCAAAGAGAGCTAAAATGAAAGTTCAGAAAACAATGAATGAAATTGAGGAAAAAGAAGGTCAAATAGAGGAAGATATTTATTCTCTTAAAACTATTGCTCAGAGTTCCATTAGTAGCTCATCCGGCACCACGACAATGGTAGTTGATCCTCTGGTTGAGGAGAGTCCCTCTGATAAAAAGAAGAAATGTCTTCCTCCATCTACCAAATCCAAGAGGAGAATGAAACTAAAGCCACCAAGGATAATCCTATTCTTGTATAATCGAAAGAAGAAGAGTCAGATAAAGACAAGTTTCAGAATAAGGTTTGCGAGAAGAAGACTAAGAAGGTAACTCGAGTCACTCCTGATGTAGATACTTTCTTTGATATTCTTTCATATGGTAACATTGAAGAGGTTGGTAGTTTGTATGAGTCTGCTACTTCTAAAGGAAAAGAAATATATTCTAGAAACTCGTTGGGTAGGACTGAAGATAATTTGAGCCGAGGCTAAGAAAATAGATAATATTATTGTTGATAAAGTCGTTGTTGTTTCTAAACTTTTAAGTAAGGAAGATTTAGCAATTTTTGTGGCAATCGGTAAAGAAGGGGTAGGAAGAACAAAGAAAAGAGAACATATTCTTATGGATAAGAAAGATGTTGCCAAATATATGAAGACAAATGGGTATGTGCACGATCATGGTATACCAAGCTATGGCCTTAAGTGGTAATGAAAAATCAGAAAACCAGGGTTAGTCAAATTAATGTAAAAAGTTGAACATCTTATCAATCTTACGTGAAAAACTTCTAAGAACAGAATCTGTAAGAAATTGAATGTATTTTCTAAACTACTAGCCCTTGTCTGAAGAAAAATAATATAATTGCTCAATATTTTAGATTTCAATGCAGTAGTACAAAAATTTCAGGAAAAAGATAAAAAGTATGTGTATGTCTAACCACCTTAATCACAATCAAATGATGAGATGACTTCACAAGATTCTAGATGTAATTATTATTCTCATGCCCGGATGTGATGCCTATTTGCGTGTAATTGTTTACCAAATAAATAATTAATTATGAATTTTCTGCTACAACTTATTCAAAATAAAAAAAACTCTCGTGTCTAACCACCTTAGCTAATTCTAAACTTTACAAAATTGCAAACTTTTTTTTTTCTTATAGTAGGCGAAGAATAGAATGTGACGCATGTTTCATATTTAAAAAAGGTTAAACGATTTGAATGTTATAGTTTTTTTTCAATCAGATTGTCAATTAGGACTTTAGAGATAGATCAATTAGAAAATAAGTAATAATTACTTATTGAGCTCGAAATTTGACAGAAACTATATTGATGGAAAGATGATAATTTCTTTAAGAAACCCTTTTTGCTTCATCAATTTTGGGTGAAAAAACTTCATCAACTACATGGTCAAAGTCTGGAGATCAGAGGAAATATGGTGAACACATTTTTTTGTTGACCATCCACGTTTGGCATTGCGAAGCCAAAGTCCAGAGAAAATACCAAGCCTAATTGGATATCCGAAATAATATCATATATCTGATATTATAGGATATCCGATAATTTTGTATATCCAATAATTTTGGATATGCGATAATTCCCGCCGAAATTCAACATTTCAATTTCAATGCTGTTTTCAATTTTATGATTTAGATTTTTAGATTACATATTATAATTTTTTTTTTAAATATTAATTTTAGATGGTAATAGCATTAGCATTATTTATTATTTATATTAGTATTTTATTATATAAATTAGTATTATATTATTATTATTATTTATTTCTCTATTGTATATTAGTATAATATTAACATTAAATGTTTATATTATAACAATAATACCTAGAGAGAGAGAGAGATTTATATATTATTTATATTTATATTTATATAATATTAATATTAATATAGTTAAAATATAATATTAATATTTTGAAAATATATCATTAATAGTATGAAAATATAATATTAATATTATAAAAATAAACTTTATAATAGTACTGAAAAATTCAAATAAATATTTAAAATAGGATGAAAATGAAAAAGTTGAAGCCAAATTTGAGTGGGAGATATCCAATATCCGATTTTCTTTACTGGCATCTAAAAGAAAAAATTGATTCTTTGGGTCCCTCAGTCAGAGAACCACGCTTTTTTGTAGAGAATATCATGGGATTGCAGTTCTGGAAGACAAAAAATTACTTTTTTCACCATTTTTTTTAGAATTTCTATATTGTCAAAGGTTTTCTCATCACCTTTTTGGTCTCACCATGGGTAGTAGTAGTTGTCAAAAGCATAAATGGAAGAGGAATCTCACAAATGAAGAGATTGAAGAGTATAGAGAAATGGATAGGGTTGCCCATTTGAACAAGAGACAAGGCATGTTAAATATTAATGAATATGTGGGCATAGGCCCACCCCTAAATGCGGTTTCAAGTAAAGAAGAACATGAATTTGAAATGATTTATGACAATAATATTGAAAATGAGATTGTATGGATTGAAGATGAAAATGTAGGTTTTGAAAATGAACATGTAGATGAGGACAATGGAAGTGTGGACATTGACAATAACAATCCACTGATTGAAAATGAAGGAATTGACAATGATAATGGTGTAAAAGAACCAAATCAATGTTACACATCTCCAAATTATATGAGAAATGAAGTCCCTTGGGAGGAAGAAAGACAAACTTCAAATTTGAGACCTTCAAGAACAACAAAATGGTTACTTGAAATCGATCAGAACATAATGAGAAATTTCAATAGAAAGAGATCATAAAGAACCATTCGGTTGTGGGTTTCAAAACTTTTTGATCAATTTTTTAGCCACAAGACATTGGTTGAGCAATGTCAAATATTTGTGCAGTTGTAAAAGATGCAGAAGATGAGATGTATACTAGTCAAATTGAAGATTAGTGTCAACAAGAAAAAGGAGAGGAATACTATATTATTGTGAGAAATATTTTTAGTGCTCTCAATTCCATTGGGAAGACTACCAAGGAAAAAGGAAAGAGAGTTTCTAGGAGGGTTATTACAACCTCCTTAGTAAGTCATCATTTGAGAAAGGCTCGGTTGATGAGACAAACTTGTGTTGACATAAACCTAAATTATGAAACTTTGGATAGATCACTTGCAAGAAGAGAAAGAATTGATGATCCTCTTCAAAATGATACATGGGCTTATGCTGGGAGACTTCCACATTGTGATAAGAAGCTCACTGATGGTCTGAAGGAACAAATTAAACTATTTTGGCAATCTCACTCAAGAGTGTCACCAAATGTGAAAGATGTCTTGAAGTTGAGAATTGGCATTTGAGACCGCACCCCTCATCCCAAACATTATTTTGAGGTGAGCCAAACAATGTTGTTCAAAATATTTTATGAGACACATCCAACATTGAAAATATCACAAAGAGCTTTTGAATCCTTCAAGCCTTTTTTTTTGTGCCTCTTAAGATTTGAAATACTTGTTGTAAATATCATGTGGATTTTTCAATGCAACATGAATTATTACAATCACTTCATTCTACCTTGCATACTAGTGAAATGTTGGAGGAGTGTGGTGTGAGTGCTCTTCCAAAATAATCAAGAGACTTGCTAGATCATTTTATGTCCTAGAGATGATTGATGTTTCTTTTATAGAAAATATTTCTTAAATGATAAGTGCTTAGAGTGTGGTGGGCTAGTGAAGTTTGTTTCATGTTTACATGAGGGCTGCGAAAACAAATTTGGAAAGATAATTGTCCAAAAAAAGGTATATGAAACCGTTAAATATACATTGAAAAGTTGAGGTGAAGGATCTGGATGTGAGTTGGTTACAAAAGAATGCAATGTAGCTGATTTTAATTCAGATTTCAGGAAGAATATTTTTTACAAGTATGCAAGGCATAGTCACAGGTATCAGTGGTATGTTCAACAATTCAGGATGTGTAAGGACACTTTCCTGATTGGCACTATTATATCGGTCATTGAATTTTTAGATAACTATACATTACAGCCCCAAAATGAGTTGCAAGCTCAATATTAAAATTTTATTTAGGTTTCTATTTTTTTGCACATAACATATAGACATTCCCTTGATAGTACAGAATATGACCGAAAGATAATCAGAGAATACCATTTTTATATGAGTGATGATAGATCTCACTCTAACTATTATGTCCAAGATTTCTTTGAGAATTATATTTTTGAGTGGGTGCGGGAAAATAATATTTCTATGGATAGACATCTCATTTAGTCAGATAATTGCACAGGTCAATTAAAAAATTCTCTTATATTTTATTGGTTATATCAAATGCATATAGGGAGAGGTGTACCTTATATTTGGAGTTTTTTTAGGCTGGTCATGGAAAAGGGGAGCATGATGGAGTAGGTGCATGTGTAAAGAGAGCTCTAGTTAAGGAGCAATTAAGGATTTCAAGTGTAGAACTCCTTGATGCTCGTTCTATTGTTGATTGGTGTACTTCATCATTCTCACAGGGGGGACCCTTGATTCATTGGTACGCAGATTCTTTTGGTTGGTTGAGTTGGGCACAATTGGAGATAGGTTGGATTTTCAAACCATGAAAGATTCTTCAAAAATACATTCATTTCAAAGCTTAGATGCTAGTACATGGACCATTTTGACATGTGAGTCAAGTGAGTCAGTTAATACGTGGGTTCCACATTATCTAACTCATTTATCTGTCACACTCTCTATAATAAATGATGACATGGATTGTTCACTTGAATATGATCATCTTTCAAACCTTCTACAACTAGGATATGTTTTTGCATTGGTTGCACCACAGGGGAATGGTGAGAGATTGAAATTACTAGTTAGCATGTTGTGTACAAGGAAACCAAAAACTTGCACAACCGACAAAAATGATGATATGTTCACATATCCAATAGGATCACATGTTGTTGCGGGAACATGGTTGCGCAGATACATGATTAGAAATAATGGTATTCTTGTGTTTGAAGACTATGAGAAGCACAAAACCATTCTCATGTATTCATACCTTGTTATAGCAGCCGATGTTAAGTTGTTTAAACATCAAGGAAAACCAAAGACAAAGGAACTTTGGACTATTAGTACTGTTGATCATGAAGCAATATTGAATACCCTCAAGCAGAGAGATGACCCTTCAGGCACACTTCAGTATGTAAGTGCAACTCACTGCAAGGTTTTCCATGTTCATTACGGTTAGCTTAAATACATTCATTGGAGTTTTCTTCTTTATTTGTTTGTGCCAATAAACTTGGTTTTGTATGTGGATTGTAAGTGCAGTTGGATACATATATGATAGATATAGAAGATAGAGGTGTGCATTTGATTAGCCCATCTTTTATGATGGTAATCTTCACTATGCATTGGCTAGTAATATTCTTTGGTTCGTTTAGTTACTTATACATTCATAATCATTTTGTCAACGTATAAAATTATTATTTTTCTTGTGCCTTCCAAATGCAGGGATTGGAATGTAGATGCCATCGAGTACCATGTGTTAAACTTATACACTTTAGGAGTGGAAATAACAATTAAAATTTTGATATATAGTTGTGTATCTAATATTTTGAATAATTATATATCTCATACTTTAGATAAAACTGATATATTTATTCATAATATGTTCTATCAATGATATACAATGAATTTGTACGAAAGGTGGTGTTTACAGTCAAACTTGTATAATGATGAAATACATGCAAGAATACAAATATTTGACAAAGAATTAATAACTTTTTGGTGTTCATATTTATTCAATTATAATGCATAATTTCATTTATCTTTGAATCTCACTATGAATCAATTAATAAATAATTAACTCCTAATGACATGAAAGGGAAAATGATTTGAATCTGAGATTTTGTTTCTGAAAAGTATTCCAAAATAACATAAATGAGTACCTTTGTCATGGGCTACAAATTCAAAGATACAACCATAATAGAATTCATATGAACAAAACACTCAACTAGTAAGCTTTCAATATTTCAATTCCTTGCATTAATAAATCTACTTAAATGGTTCATTAATTTGACACCTAGTGACCCTAGAGGGCAATTGTACCAAAGATATGAAAAACTATTTTACTGACTGAATGGGGTGAAATGATCATACATATTTTCAATTTGGATCCTAAGGAACATGAACCAATTTCCTATTAGGGTTCTAGAGGGTAGTTTCTTCTTTAAGGGGTCCTAAACCTTGTAGCCCTTATTACAGGGGTTTTTTACTACAACTTCTAACAAACACAAGTTATGATTGTTGTTTTCATTTTTTTGGATACCCTTTATAGCCAAAATAATAAAACTCAAAGCATTAGGTTTTATCATGAAATATAGAGTACTTACCCTCAGATTCTTCACTAGGCAAAATGAGCAATTGACATTTCTCCAAGAAACCCTACGTTGCTTAGGGTTTGGGACCCCTGCTCGCTCAAAAAATAGATAACTCGCTCAAAAATAATCCTAAGGATCCTAAACCAGTTTCAAATGAAACATATTTCCATTACTCAACGTCTCAAATTGGTCTCAAGACCTCATTCATCCATATAGATCCGTACAATTGCAAAAACTCGCAGAATTACAAGAAAAATTCATCCGTATAGAACACCTTTTTCTAGTTTTACTTCCAAATCTCCCAAAGCTCCTTCACAATTAATTGTATGACAAAATATTAATAGTTGGGGCAATACTTATCCCAAAAGGACAAGTATTGAAACCTTGGACAACTCCTCTAACTTAGGAACGCTCACTTTGGCTTGGAAGGGCTAATTAGGGAACTTAATGAAGGAAGTACCCTTCAAACCTTGAACTCCACCAATATAACACTTGGGAAACCTTGGGGAACATGACAGAACATCATTTCTTCATTTTTGGGTCTTGAAACAATACCCATCAAAAGTTATGGGGAATTGAGCATCTAGTCTATGCTTCTTTGCCAGTCACATACCACTAAAAAATTGAGAGCATTAAGAACCATTCATTGTGGGACCAAACCATTAGATCCATCAACTATATTTTTCTGGGTAAATGCTAGGGGAGAATTTTCTTCACTCGCATAGCATCAAGAACATTCTGGTGCATATCGGACCGAAGTGTTCCCAACGTGCACTAAGCCAAATTGGGCAGCAATTTTTGGAGATCTGTATCTCGGACCTCATGAGAGATATCAGAGATTCATGAAATGAAAAAGAACCATCTTGGGAAGGCCTACAAGAAAGTAGCTGAGTTTTGGGAGATTCCACTCAGATTCCATTTGGTGACCCAATCTCGGTTGGTGAAAAAGTTTCCATTGTTGCTTAGTTGAAAGTTTCTCAATGGTGCATCTTTCAAACCATTTTTCATGGGACCAAAATGTTAGCTCCATCAGCTCCATTTGGTCAGGTAAATACTAGGGAAGACCTTATTTTTCTCACGTAGCATCAAGAATGTTATGGCGCATGTCAGATCAAAGTGTTCCCAAGGTGCACTAAGCCAAATTGGTCAGCAATTTTTGGAGATCCATATCTTAGACCTCGTGAGAGAGATCAAAGATTTGTGAAGAGAAAAAGCACCGCATTTGGAAGGCCTATAAGCATGTATCTCATTTGTGGGAGATTCCACTCGGACTCCATTTGGAAACTCGATCTGGGTTGGTGCAAAAATTTGCATTATTTCTCAGTTGAAAGTTTCTCAATGGTGCATATTTCAAACTATTCATCATGGGATCAAATGGTCAGCTCCATCAGCTCTAATTGGTCAGGTAAATAGTAGGGGATACCTTCTTCATTTGAAAAACATCAAGAATGTTTTGGTGCATGTCAGACCAAAGTGTTCCCAAGGTGCACTAAGCCAAATTGGGCAGCAATTTTCAGAGAGCCATATCTTGGACCTCGTGAGAAATATCAAAGTTAGTGAAGTAAAGAAGGATCATCTTGGGAAGGTGTAAAATGATGTAGCTTAGTTATGGGAGATTCCACTCGGATTCCATTTGGTGATCCGATCTCAGCTGGTGAAAAAAGTTGCATTTTTTCTCAGTTGAAAGTTTCTCAATAGTGCATCTTTCAAACCATTCATCGTGGGACCAAACTATCAGCTCCATTAGCTCCAGTTGGCCAGGTAAATACTAAGGAAGACATTTTTTTCTCGCGTAGCATCAAGAACGTTCTGATGCATGTCAGACCAAAGTGTTCCCAAGGTGCACTAAGCCAAATTGGGCAGCTATTTTTGGAGATCCATATCTCAGACCTCGTGAGAGATATCAAAGATCCATGAAGTGCACAAGGACCATCTTAGGAAGGCCTACAATCATGTAGCTCAATTCTAGGAGATTTCACTCGGATTCCATTTGGCGACCCGATCTCGGTTGGTAAAAAAAGTTGAATTGTTACTAAGATGAAAGTTACTCAATGGTACATATTTCAAACCATTTGTTGTGGGATCAAACTGTTAGCTCCATTTGGCTGGGTAAACACAAGGGGAGACCTTTTTTCACTTGCAAAGCATTAAGAACATTCCGGCGCATATCAGATCGAAGTGTTCCCAAGGTGCACTAAGCCAAAATTGGTAGCAATTTTTGGAGAGCCATATCTCGGACCTCATGAGAGATATCAGAGATCTGTGAAGTGCACAAGGACCATCTTGGCAAGGCCTACAAGCATGAAGCTCAATTTTGAGAGATTCCACTTGGATTCCATTTGGCCACCCGATCTCAGTTGGTGCAAAAAATTGCATTGTTGCTCAGTTGAAAGTTTCTCAATTGTGCATCTTTCAAACCATTCATCGTGGGACCAAACCGTTAGCTCCATTAGCTCAAGTTAGCTGGTTAAATGCTAGGGGAGACCTTTTTTCACTTTTGAAGCATCAAGAATGTTTTGATGCATGTCGGACCGAAGTGTTCCCAAGGTGCACTAAGCCAAATTGGGCAGCAATATTTGGAGAGCCATATCTTGGACCTCGTGAGAGATATCATAGATTTATGAAATGCACAAGGAACATCATGGGAAGGCCTACAAGCACATAGCTCAATTTTGGGATATTCCGCTTGGATTCCATTTGGAAACCCAATCTTGGTTGGTGCAAAAATTTACATTGTTGCTCAGCTGAAAGTTGCTCGATGGTGCATCTTTCAAACCATTCATCATGGGAACAAACCATCACCTCCATTAGCTCCAATTGGCCAGATAAATGCTAGGGGAGACCTTTTTTCACTTGCAAAGCATCAAAAAATTTTCAGCGCATGTGGGACCGAATTTTGATTGTGTGGTATATCCAACCACAATAATTGATCATGAACATGAATAAGCACATATCTCATCCAGTCGAGTTTGAAATTGTTGGGTAGGTTGACTATATAGGAAAAAAATTTGTCTTCCAAATGCTTGTGTTCAACCTTCAAACCAGAATTATTGCACAGTTTAGTATAGGTATTAAAGATAGCACTTGAACCAATATCTTAAATCTTACAATGGATAAAAGACCTTATATACTTAGTCTATAACACCCATGGGGTATCAAAGACAAAGTGTCTGTAGGATCATTCTTTGTTGCCTTCAACATATGAAATTTGAATACTAGCCTCTGATCGTTAGTAACTTTAACCAATACATGAGTGGTCATGATGATTTGCTTCATGAAACACAAAAAAAAACCTTTGTAACAAATAAATATCACTTCATTGGTCGATATGGGTTCTTCTAACACTTCTTGAAATTGTAGCACAAAATCACAATTTCAAATCATCAATAATTTCTAATCACATTAGAATCAGTCACAAGTTCTCTTCTTAGATCATAAAATGCATTGTGACAAATGAACTAACTCTCACTCAATTGTTCAACCATCTCTTGTCTCTTAGCCCTGGAAATATTCAACTACTCCTTGAGTTTCTCAATCATATCTTCAGCCTCGACTAGTTTCCTTCTATAAAAATCCATGTATTCCTTAAGGACCTCTCCCAAGCTATTAGGCTTCTTCAATGGAACTAGGATCTGATGCCAAATATTAGTATATAGAGGCATTAGGGGGAAGGGGTGAATAAGTGTACAAACAAGTAATGAACCAAATTAAACATGTAAGTGTAACAATCTAATAAAAGTAAAACAATTCAAACATCCACAAAGCATAACACATAACACCATAATTCTAATTGTAGATTATGCCTATTACTTTGGTTCAAAAAAATATTTTCAAGGTAGTTGCTTTGGAAAATATTAGGTCTATTATACATGACAACACTTGAAAATTATATAAGATGGAAAAGAACATACATACAACACATGAAAAATATGTAGTATGAAAATAATACATACATACAACGCATGAAAAAGATCTAATATGAAAATGAACATACATACATAAATACAATGCATAACAAAGACATAATATGAAAATAATACATACATACAACACATGCCAAAGATATAATATGTAAATGATACAGACATAGAACACATGAAAAGGATAAAATAATCATAAATGAACATGTAGATATGTATACATGAAATAGTTTTGTACAAAATGTGACACATGCCATCTCAAACAATTTACAAAATCCACATATCTAGATACAATGTGGCTTACACCATCTCAAAATGTGCCATATGGCATCTCAAAATAAGAAGTTCAACTACAAATATTTCTAGGATATCTTATTCTACTGGTGGATCATCAAAGTGAAGTCTCTTCAAAGTACTCTTTGGCTCTGATGGATCCTACATTCAAACACAAAATTGAAACCCCAAGTTAGATTACTTAATTTATATGGTTTCTACAAATAATAAATAAAAATTCAAATCATAATCAATAGTGATAAATAATTTTTAAAAAAAATTGAACTCTCATGTACCTCGCCTCTCTGTCTCCTCATGCAGTCAAGTGACCTAATATATGTCCTTGGTAGTGAGGGAACAATTCCACCAATGTTGACTCTGACCTGTATATGTTTGCGAATATGAGATTGATCTTTGACTTATACTATTTAATGTTAAATCCTTGGTAGAAAAAATATGTTTAAAAATAATTGAATTAACATTAAAACTTACGTATGTTGAACTTTCTTCAGGAAATATCAATTGGGTCATCAACGATACAAACCCTTGGCGTTGTACCTCCCTCAAACTAGGGGTGATGTTCAAAAGTCAAACAGATACTTCATACAATCATGACTTAATCATATTATATATACTTATAGTAAAATACACACAAATAAATTTAAAAATATACGTACCATGGGGCTATCACTGTGAATTGAGATGATTGTGACTCTATCGTGGCGAACCAGTCTCATGACATCATCAAACACTACCCTCTGTTAAATAAACAATTTAAATTAAAAATGAGTACGCACAAGTAACAAGTATACATGTATGCATTAACAATCTAAAATACTTAATTACCTTCCCCTTGTCAATGCCAGACACCTGAACCCCCTCACATTGCCCCCCAGTGGCAACTGGTGAAACCTACATTAGTATGTAATAAGATGATCATAAAAATTAGAAAACACATGTATACACTATTATAATAAAATAAAATCAATGATTACATTAAAATGTATGTACCATGGAAGTGTCAAGGCCAAGTGAAATGGCCGAAAGCATGGACCCCTCCACATGTGCCATCTTCTCCTTTGTCATCAACTAAACATAAATGGAACACATAAAAAAACATAAGTGGGCAATCATTATAAGAAAAATTTATTAAAAATACAAGCGTTTAAAATTAAACACAATGTAACAAGTTAACTATTTACTCTTACCATAAGAGTAGGAGTCCATGGCTCTGTATCCCCTTGATGCACATCTCCATGGGGTTCTTTAGTGTCTATAGTGTGTTGTGTAGTATCGTACACCTCAAAGATGTAGTTATATGCATCACTATCATTCAAGGGACCCAAGCACATATTCTTGCACATAATGCAAGTATGGGGCACACAAACATGTGATCTCACGGAGGATGTGGAAGGGATAGAAGCATCAACATGAGAAGGCAACAATGTCTCACTCTGCCTAACCAGTAGATCACTCAAGGTGTGAATGGCTTGAATAGTCTATGAGCCGACCCCAGAAATAATATTAGGATGTTACACTATAGGAGGTGGTGAAATATCAGGACAAGGGACATATATGTGTGGGATTTCATCCATTGTGCCCATGGCCTATCCTGAGGAGCGCCTAAGGCTACGCCCTGGTTTGGTCTCATGCTCCAATAATTCACCTTGTGACCGAGCATAAATTTAGCATACAATTTTCTTATGAAATAGAATGGGAAATCCAAATTGTTGTGGGGTGGTCTACCAAAACCCATCCACCATCAGTCCTAAAAGTTGTCACATATTGCATCATTTGTGAACCATTTAATTGACAACTTGGTCTTTTTAGGGTCCACTTTTAAACTAGTTTTAGGATCCACAAAATGGTTACATATGTCAATTTTTATTATATTTAGGTTCATAACTTGATCATAGTCAAGCCCATTGGCAAACTAGACGTGCATGGAATTGTGCCAAAGAAGTTCAACATTATGTTTCTCTATGAGTTTCTCCATGCTTTCCATAATTGAGTTCAACATGGAAAACATGGGGCACGGTGTGGGGATATTGGCATATGTGGTATGATATCCTCTAAGCTGATTTAGATTGTCTCCTATGAGATCCACTAATGGTCGAGGGTTTGAGACTGGTTGGTCTTCTGAAGGCAGGGGATTGTTTGCGGACTCATTGGGAGGGTTTTCTGATTGGTCTGAATTCATCTTTGATTAAAATGAAAACCAAATAAGACAATTATAATCAATTTTAAAAACATGAAAGAATATCATTTCAACCCTAGTATTTATAAAAAACTACAAATTTCAATTTAAAAACCAAAAACAACAATAAAAACTTAGAAATTTAACTTACTTGTTCATTTTGGATGTAAATTGTTAACAGTAGCAAATCAGATATGTGATTATCTTCACATATACAAAATTGTTTGGTTGTGTTCAATGTTTTCACAATGAAAATGTTGAATGCAGCTACATGCTACAAATATATTTTACTAATGAAAATCGGATATCCAATATTATCGAATATCCGATATTATAGGATTTTTTATCATTCTTTTTCTTTGTCTTTTGGCTTGTCCAGGTGTACTGACACCTAGGCCTACTAGAAAGTCAACAAACTTTTGTGTGCGCTTTTGGATGAGTAAAAAGATCATTTTTTCAAATCGCCAATTTTTGGCATACCATGATCCTAAACATACCCAAATATTATTAGTGAGCTTACTAGCATGGATGGTAAACTTGGAATTTTATCTGGTGATGGGTCCAGTCCATCATCTATTACTCCCACATCTTTACATAAAGAATTGGATATATAAAATGTTAAATATTTTTCTAAAATATAGTGATACAAAAGTCTACACTCTAGATCTGAATCCTCTAGAAATAAAACTCACATGTTCTCTCGAAAAAATCTCTATTCTCGCATATCTATCAGTTTTAGAAGAAGTGCAAGAAAAAGAAGAGAAAACAGAGAAAGAATAAGAAAAATAAGAAGAAAGGACTAAAGCAGAAGAAGAGAAAGTGGAAAAAGGAGAAGAGAAGAATGGAAGAGGAGAAGAAATTGTTAAATAAAAAGAAACAATTGTAGTTGAAGTAAAAACCGTTAAGAAAAGACAGAACACTAAGAAAAAAAAGGCAAAGAACCGACAATGGAGATAGTAGATAAAATAGAAGAGATTGCAAGTAACTTCACCAGTGAAAATTCTAATGATACCCTGAGTAACCTACTTGCCTCACCACTCATTTTCTAGTTCGTCACTACTTCTAAATTGATTATTGATTTTGATAAAGTCAACCCTTTCCAAAAAATTTAGATCAGTGAATCTATTCAAGCTTCAACCAAAAATGATTTGTTTAAGGAGTAGGAAGAAAAATATAACTTTATTGAAGAGAATTTTTTTCCCTTCAAAATATTATGCTTGATTGTAGCATTGACCAATCCGACAACATAAAAGAGGAGTGTAGAGAACATATTAAATAAATGAAGGACTTATCATCATCTTTGGATGAGAAGGTTCATCAGAAAGACGAAGTTGTAAAGGATAAGTTGTTTCCAGAACTAAAAACTAGATGTACAAATGCCTTTTCCAGTCTTCATTAGCATATCAAGCAAGGTCAAGCCCTTCTTGAGGATGGAAATTCTCTATATGTGTATAGTCTTCAGTGGTCGGGTGCCACAACTAAGATTCAAAAGAAGATTGAGTCTATTGAGCTATCCATCTGGAAAGCACATATCCCCTTCAATATTTATGAAGATTTTACTGGTATTGGGAGATCATTAATTGAGGAATTACAGGAAGTATTTTGAATTGCAGCAAAAAAGACAAAATATCATTCTACCCTTGGGTAATCTTTGATAAATATGTATAGACTGCATCAAATTGATGAATCATGTTATTATGAAGGTACAAAAAGTCACTATATTTGACCCAAACTCCATTGAAAATGAAGAAGCTTTACTTGCATCTATTCACATTCATGTACATCTTTTGATAGATCTAATTTATTAGTTGAACAATAATAAGGGTAAGTGGGTTGTAGACCTCCACAAACTTAAGAAGTCATTCTCCAAAGGCACATTTGGTGCATCTTGAAGTTTTGAGGTTTTTGAGTTTTTTAATTTGTATATAGTTTTGAGGTGTTATCCTTTTTCATTGATGTCAAAAGGGGGAGTAACAGACAAAAAAATTATAGTTTTTGAAAATTGACAAAAAAAAATAGGGATATTCTTGATAGAGGAGTTTTGCAATTTTATCAAATTTTTAGCTTTCCATTAATTTTGTTTTCCATTAATGACAAAGGGGGGATTTTTTGTTGATGTCATTTATTTGGTCAAAAAATGACATCCCCAACCTATCATTGAGTCTAGAAGAAATGTTACTGATAGAAGTGGTACCGATAAAAGTTTTGGTCTATACCATGGTGTACCAAAGTTTTGGTCCTATCCTATTTGGCATAGTGTGAGATATAGTTTTGATATTGTTGATATCTCTAAATTTTTGGGTAACGTGCTCACATGATTCCATCTCTAGTTCAAGCCAACATGAAAGGATAAAAATATGGTACATATAAAGGAAGGGATATCAACACATGTGACATGATACTGATGGTAATTTTGATATGATATGAACTGATGTATGATATGAAAATGATTTTTTGATATATATAGAGGACTGATATATGTGTGGCTGTATAGAAAAACTCTAAACTCCAGTGAGAAATCTATTTCATGTATATGGAGATGCAATTCTAACAATTTAATTTTGTATTTTATATTCTGGTTGTAAGTTGTCTCTTAGCTATAATAGATGGTTCTCTATTTTGGGCATTGGGCCCCACCAGCAGTGAGCCATTGTTGTATTTTATAATTGGATATAGGTAATACTTGAGATTTAACCCTCTCCATGGTTTTTCCAATCTTGGGTTTCCATGATACAAATTTTGGTGTTATGTGGTATTGTGTTATTTAGTTACTATTCTTTTCTTTTTAGAAATTTTAATTATGTTATGTGAAAAAATATTTAATTTGTTTTAATTTTTTCAAGGAAATATTGATTAACCCCTCCCCTCTTAGTATTTTAGATGTTCAACAACCTAGATTTATGAATTTTAAAACTAGTATTCACGCAATTCTTAGAAGAATAAAAACCCATACCTAACACATTTTGAGGATTCTAGAGAGTATCAATACCTCCTAAGGAACCCCCATCATCACTGGCCTCCCACTCAACTGAAGGCCATATGTTCTTAACAATCTTCATGAAATTCTCCTTTTTTATTTTTTTTTCCTAAAGCAGAAGGATATCCACTTTATTTTCAATAATGGCACATTTAAGCATGTGTTATTTGATTTGGCTATTTAAGCCTCTCACATTCAATGACATTATCTTCATGACTAAATGTCTGAATAGAACAATCTATCCTCATATTTCTCAAGCCACTCCATAGGATGGTAATATATATTTATTCTTATTTTTTTTATCAAATAAGTCATCGATGGTTCTCTACTTCCCACTTGCTACATTCTTAGCCAATTCTCTTTCTCTATATTCCTACTGTGTAGGTCTACATTGCTTAGATTCGTTGCCAACATCTGGTTTTTCTTATTTTTCCCTTTTCCCCCAAACACATTCCAATCCAAATTATCATTTGACCTATCACTAGGTTTTCTAGCTTTCGAGGCTAGAGGAGTAGCCAAGAATCCAAGAAATGATAGGTTTTCTTTGAGATTATTGAATCCTTGAGTCTTGCTTCTATTCCTTAGGGTTGGTATTGGTTCATTATTTTCTTTATTACCAAAAATCTCTTCCAAGACACTAGACTCATCAACCACTAGAACCTTAGGGGAAGTCTTAAGGTTGGAGAGTACCTGGCCTTCCAAAGAGTTGTCCATAGCCAGAATGGAACTCACATTTGTACTAGATATATTAAGGTCCACAATCATCTTATTTGTTTCTTCCTCATAAGGTTTCTTTGGAGTTTGAACACCTTGGGTTGTCTCTTCACTGATTTTCTCTTGATTTTTTTTTGTTTACGTGTTATCTTTTTCCTTAGTAATCTCACCTTCTTCCAGGGAAGTTTGAGTGATCGGTACTATTACCTTCTCCACATTATCATTATCAAGAAGGATCCCTTGTTCTTCCTTAGAGGTTGATGCAGTAAAACCTACTAAATCCTTTTTATTGCTTGATATTAGAGATTCTTCCACATCTTCCATTGATAGAGGCCCTTGTAAATTTTGTTTTCCCTTTTGTGTTTCTTTATTTTCCTCTTTCATGAGTTGATATCAATTTCTAGGATTTTAGAATCTGCACACATTACTAAGGTGGCCATATTTTTTACAAATCTGGAAAAATATCGTAGCATTCTCATACTCTTTAAATGTTTCTCACAATATCCAAAATTCAACATGAGGGTTATGAAAGAAGGAAGAAACGTGTTAACCATAACATTGACACAAATTTTAGCAAAAGAGAGTCTAGACCTTCATTGTACTATTTTATCCACCACTAGAAGAGAACCAAAGGACTCAACAATACCTGAAAACTTCAAAGTTCTAGAACTCTAGAGGGAGCCCCGGAAGGCAAATCCATGTTGGGGCAAGAGCACCTAGATCCCTTTTGGCATCGAAACCTAGTTTCCATTTTCAAAGAGATAAAATATTCAAGTGATTTCTTTTTGTTGTCCATGGGTGGCTTGTAAGCACATAAATCAGTTATTCTTTGTTAACAAAACTAAAGAGGAAGAGGCTATTAGCCAGAACATTAATTTTAACACTTCCTCTAAGTTTCCATTGTAACACAACCCATTTTCTCAGTTGATCAATAGAATTTATAAATGAGAGGAACTTACCAATAAGAGAAAGCTCTAGCTCAACCAAATTTTCCTTCAAAATCTCGTCTGGAACAAGGACTCTAGTACTATTGACTTTGCAGAATGCCCCTTACCCCTTCTCAGAAGAAGAGTTTCCCATCTTGGGTGGACTAACACATAATTTGTCAACATAGGAAGAAGGATTCTCTTCCTGAAGAAAGGACTCAACACATGACTCATAATGACTAGCAACATTATTACCTTTCCCCACCAGGGATGAGTCAGCAATAGTAATCATGGATCCAGGCCCTAGTTGGATTATGGGATCCACACCCACTTGAAGGGAGAGGGATTGGGAGACCCATGTTGGGTCTCCCAATAAAACACCCATATGGGCCTACAAAAAGCAACACAGGTACAGAGTAGTAGAGTAGTGAAAAATGTTCTACACACCAAAAATTTTATATAATTTTTTTTTTTACTTTGTTGGGTAGATACAGGTAGCGGATTAACTTTTTTAAGAACATCAAGATTGATAAATAATAAACATGGATCAAATCAAAATGTAAGACATAATATTTGTATGGTCTTATTTTTGAAGAATTTAAAGGATCAATTGTTTCAACACTACAAGTGCTTGGGTAAGTAGTTTGTAAGACGTAATATTTGTATGATTTTATTTTGTAAGAATTTAAAGGACCGGTTGTTTCAACACTACAAGTGTTGAGCAGTAAGTAGGTTTTCAACGCTAATCACCAGGTTTTTGTAGTATATGGTTTCTGGTGGAATTCTAGGTCACCCTACATGTCATATGAGATTTTTATGATAGTTTGGTCATTTCAATTAATTTTATTTAACATTCTAAGAAAAATATAAATTGTCCATATATTTAAATATTTTTATCAATTTAATAAATAATACATGTTAAATATCAAAATAATTTTTATTTAGATTATTTTTAATAAACTAATAGAAAATCCTTATTTTTCATTAGTCACATATATATCTTAGATGCATAACAAAATAAAAAATAAGAAAAAATGATATATTTATTAAATAAGTTTCTAAAATCATACCAAAAAAATCTAGTTTACATTTATGTTCTATTTAAAACAGATTGAATTTTTTTTTTTTTTTGTTGGAGGATTCAAAGCTGCGAGGCAACCCACTCATCCCTTATGTTTTCAGAGCCTTGCACTCGGCAAGACTTGATCCCTGGTGGGCTGTGAGCCATTCAACTTCACCAGTAGACCAAGGGCCCATTGACAACAAATTGAAAATTAACATATATTTATAATAAATATTATAGAATTATATATATTACATATAAATATTAAATAATAGTAACTTATTATTATTAATAATAAATGTCTAAATTTAAAATTTTATTGCTAAATCTTATACTATTTCAAAATTAAATAGACTATGATATAAAAAATAGAAACTATTCTAAAAACATTATTAAAATATTTAAAATATTAGAAACAATCATATAAATTTATATAATGATATTATTAATTACAATGTTATATATTTGTTTATTAGTTCTAGATACTTATATTTGGTTTAGGGAGATATTATTAATTTCTAAAAAAATTATTAAAATATTTAAAAAATTTGAAACAATCATATAAATTTATATAATGATATTATTAATTATAATATTATATATTTGTTTATTAGATTTAGATACTTATGTTTGGTTTAGGGAGGTATTGGTTTATTGTGTAGTTTTCTTTATTATATTTATTGGAACTAGATTATAGCTCAAGTCATCTTTATCTAATATTATGATATTTAATTTGACTCAATTTTTTTCATGTTCTTCTAAAATAGTTGTTCATTCAATATTAGATCTCTTTATGTATTATATCACAGATTTAGTTGATTTGAAGTCATCTATAGATCTTATCAATGGGAGTAATCTTACTAAGATTTCTACTTAATAGTTTTATTTAGGGAGATGCTCATTGATTTTGTTCCAATGTTTCTTTGGTAGTTAGCATATTTTAAGACAACATATTTATTTTAAATCTAAATGCTTATTTTTAAAATATATAATAATAATTTAATAAATAATAAATATGAAAATTAATAATTTAATAAATAATTTCTCTATTTTTGGAACTAATACTATGATTTTCTCACATTAATGTGTTCTAGAGTGTTCTCCACTTAGCATTCTTTCACTAGTAAATTGGACCCCATTTTTTGACCAAAATTTCCGACCATCTATTAAATTTTTGTAGATTGGTCAAAATATGAAAGGGAAAACATCTTTTTTTTTAAACTCATGCCTGTGTTGGTCGAAATTTTGACCAACAATAAGTGTTGGTCGAAATTTTGACCAACACGGTTTCATTATGTGCAAACAAATGGAAATTCACATCCATTTGTAAATTCATAGTGAGTGTTGCTTGACGAAATACTGCCGCGCATGTTGCAAGTACGCTCGTTTGGCTCGTTGGAAAACAAAATAGTCGATTTGTTTCTCTAGTTCCAAGTACGCTTGTTTGGCTGTAAATGTTCCAAGCCTGAGGAAAATGAAATAGCCTGAGGACATATCTTTGCAATCGCAGCAGCTAGTTCACTTTTATTTGGGCAATCGCAGCTGGATTTGTTGGGTCTCGAAGGCGAATGGACTCGAAAGATAGGGTTCGAAAATAAGCGTCAAATACATCACCCATTGCTGAGGCTCTCTCTTTGACCTCGGTTGGCATTGAAAATATCATTCGGGCAACATTCTGAGCCTTTTCCAACCACGGCAAGTGACTACATTATCCAAAACCACTGTCTTTGCAAGAATTCCTTTTTCTGGTCTTTATGTTGTGGATATGCATCTAAAAGTAAAATGATTTGAGGGCTTTAGGAGAAACCCTTGTTTTG
>MU225863.1:5808256-5820646 GCA_018584345.1 Thuja plicata
GATTACAGAGTGATCTAAAATGATGATGCTAAAAAACACACACAATCAAATCCAAAATGAACTTGCATTACAATCCATTTGTAATGCAAGTTCGTTTTGGATTTGATTGTGTGTGTTTTTTAGCATCGTCGTTTTAGATCACTCTCTATAATCCATCATCAGGATGAGAGTGCAGGATGTATGCAAAATGTCAAATTATAGGCAAGGCATGCGAACTATTTTATAGAATGCCTAAAAAAAATTTTGACCAACCATTGGTCAAAATTTCCACCAACCATTGGTCGACATTTTCACCAACCATTGGTCAAAATTTCCACCAACCATTGGTCCAAATTTCCACCAATGATTGGTCAAAATTTTCACCATGGTTTGGTTGAAAATTTCTATCTTTTGGTCAAAATTTCGACAAAACCCTAGCACAAATAGCACAAACAGCATGCACAATGTCTGACCAATAGCTCATGGAAATTTCGACCAACAGGAAGATGGTCAAAATTTTGACACCAAAAATTTTGACCAATTTGTTGGTCCAAATTTCGACCAACTTGAGTCAAAATTTTGACCAATATTGGTCAAAAATTGGGGTCAAATGTACTAGTGTTTGTCTTTCTTATCTATTATTCTAAAGAGTTCTCATCTTAATATTCTTTCTATCTCTTATATTCTGTTCATTTATCATGCTATATAAAATCTACCTTGTTTTTACTATTTAAAAAGTAGTCTGTCATTGTTAAGTGGAAGGAAGGAGTCTCTAAGTGTCATCTCTCACACAAAGTGGTGATCAGGCCCCTATTTTCCCTCATCTCAGAAATATATGATATGGAGAAGTCCTATTCTCTCTAAATTCTCTCGCTCCTTAGTGTTTACTATATGTTTATAAGTAATCATATTGGGATGATTCTCCCAAGTAATCAGGACTGAGTCTAGAATCTACATATGCAAATGCAATCACCTAGTCAATCCAAATGCAAGTAAATACAAAGACAAAATGCAACTATGCTATCTCATTTACCACACATGACAAAATACATTTAAAAAATTGTATATTACCAAAAGAAAATAAAATGCATTTTTCTAAACAAACACATGCAACTCAGTTATAAAAACCTATTTGTCAGGTGAATGCATCGAACTAATCATACAATTGTGTCACATCCCTAGTATAAGTGTGTTGAAATAGGAACACATGTGTGACATTCCCTTAGTGCATGTGCATCACATCATTTTCAAATGTGACTCAGTATATAAAATTTATACTAATACAAGTGTGGTGATTTGGCCACACTTGGGGAGATTCAACCTACATATGCAATAATTGCACCCGATAGATGTGGCTCGGTTAAGGAGCGTAGTCTAATGTAGTCTAGAAAATGCACAAAAAAGAGACAATAAATGCCCCATAAGATGCATACATACTGGTGTTGGGGTGGGCACTAGATTTTGGTAAGTCCTGACTCACTCACTGATATGTACGTCATCCTCATATTTCATCATGGCTCCACAAACTCCCTTAAAGACTGCTTCTTCTCTACTATTTATATAAAGATCAAGAGTGCAAATGACCTTGAAAATGACCCTCTAATCGTATCTATATCCCCCTACCCCTCCTTGATGGAAGTGCATGTTGATGGGACTTTGTGGCCGGGTCCGCCAACAGAGGTAAGTTGTCACTGGGTACCGGGGTACCGGCCGACTTCGCCTGTAAAGGTTGTCCAGGAAAATGAGATTCCCTGGGCCTCCAAGCATGTGAGAGTCGGGTCTCGATAGTGCAGGGCTCAGTTGGGAGATGTGACTTTTTTTTTGAGGGGGATAGCTGGTTATCCTAACTCATCTTTTCCAGGGATTCAGGTAAGTGGGGTTTCCTGCAAGTGTGCATTCATTTCAACAAATAAACCTCAAAAGATACCACTGGGTTAGAAAGATTTCATCTACCTATAGTTATACTGAACATTCAAAATATCAATAATGCTCTAACACACTACACTAAATACCAAAGAAATATACAACCATCAGTTCATATTTTATCAATAACAAAGGAAAGGAGGTCGTTAATCTACTTTAAGTATTAGAGAAAAGGACATCAAGAATGCAATGCATAAAATAATGTTAACCCAGAAGACAAAATGCTAACAACATTATCGAGAGAACTCTTCCTTCTTCATTAACATCTTTTCCAGCAAGCACTGGTGCATGGTACAATGGTGGCTCCAAGGGAGCATTTAACTACTGAAAGCTTAGAAACCATGGAGCATTGAGCTCTGCAACTAAGAACTGAGAAAACTAAATTGCTATTGACTATGGACTGTAAAATCATCAATTTCACCGACCCCTGGAATGAGGTTGGACTTATTATTTATACACATTACTTGACCTAAACCTAAACCTAACTTATTTTACACTTTACAATATAATATTATTTTTCGATGGCCGGTACTACTTGCACCATGCTAGAAAAGACCTCAAGATGGAGAAGGTCTGACATGTGAGAAGAATAAGACAAGAAAAGTGGAGTGGAAGAATCATCCTTGAGAAGAGCCAGGAGGAGAAGGAATAAATCCAATCCCCCGGGGATCGAGGCTGCATGCCTCATAAATGGGAAAGAGGAACCCTATCTCTGATGCACTAGGTGTAATGTTGAAGTGGTGCCTTGGGAAGACCATCTGTCAGAAAACCTCTTGTCGATCCGATGTGCCTTGTTGTAGTTACCTACCTTCTGAAAACCTTTATTAACTGCCTTAAAAGTGATCGGTCAACCTTGGGAACCAGGACATGGATCACTTAAAGAATACAAAAATGTAGGATCCAGAATTCCAGGATCTGGGAACTTGCATTCTGAAAGAAGGAATGAATACAAAACAATATGAGGTTGGCAGGATTCTCCAAAATCTAGAGAACTTTATTGTTCCTTATGATTTTTCCCAAGCTTCCAGTACTTGGCCTATGCTTTCTTCATCTATATCTTTGATGTTGTCCCACCTACTTCGGACAGCCTCCAATGCCTCTTGAACATCCTCAGCCTCGCTCTGGAGTTCATCTACCATTTTGATGGCACCATGTGATCAGATCATGGTCTTGGACAATCTGGATAGCCTGTCCTGGTCAAAATCTCCAACAGGCGGATGCAGGGACTCCATCTTCTCATCAAACTTGCTGAGGACATAGTCCTCTAGGGTATGTCCCTATGGTGAAGGGATCGACTTGTGATACTCCAACCATGAATGCTTTAAATAGACCCAAGGGGTATTCGGTAGTTGTCACTTTCTCTTTCAAGGCCCTAACCAGTTCCTTGCATACCTCACCCTTGAGGACAAGATTGGATTACTCAACCTGGAGGCAATCATATGATTTGTCTCCAAAAATTCTAGACTCTATGGTGACTTCTTTGCCTATGTTGCAGATTTCTTCCAGCCTGACCCTCCATTTTTAATACTTGGATATATCTTGCTCCCATATAATAGCGGAGCCCTTTGCCTGGTTGAGGAGAACATTGACCCACTAAAGGTCTGGGAGGGACGCGGCCAGAAATTGTCTCATGGCGGTTACTTGCTCGGTGGCCCACCCATCCACAGCTTGTGCTTTTCTTTTCATGATTCGCAGAGAGTCCACATCACCCTATGCAAGTGGAAATTTGGAGGAAGGGGTTCCAGGGTGGACCTCGGCTAAAGGCTGTGTTAGTTCTGCCAAAAGTGTGAGGAGATTGGCATTTGTTTCTCCTTCCTCCTTCAGCTTCTAGCCCTGCTTTATGTACCTAGCCTCTATTGCCTTGGTGGCTTCCTTAAGCAAGTCCAATGTGCCTTGCTTATCCCTCTTCCCCAATGCTACTTATGTTATGTTGTAGTCTTCGGGCCTTATGGCCACTACATCTGCATCAAGAGGGGGTGTTGTGATGGTCACAACTGTAATACCAGTGGGACCAGTATGGAGAGTATGGACTACCTACACTTTCTTGGGCTTCTTAGCCTCTATATTCCTAGCCATCATTTCAGCCAATGAGAGTGGAGCACTTGTGACCACCACCAGGGCTTTCCTCTTCTTGGATTCCACCAGCCATTGGGGCGGCTGTGGTGGCTTCATTATCAAGTCTTGAGCACTTATATTTTCCTCAGCATCTGGTGATGGATTTCTGGGATGCACTTCATCTTCGGGCTCTTTCTCCTTCTCCTGCTCTCATTCCTTTTCTGGTTCCCCAGAACCTTCTGTATTCTTTTCCATATGGCATCTTCTGTTGTGTTATCTGGAGCCTTTCCCCTGGTCTCAATATCATCTGTATTTTTGGGGACTTCTTCATCCCTCCCGGTGTCAATTGATTCCACATTTTCATTATCTAGGGCTTCTTGATCGATCTATTGTTGCTGCTCCACTTTGTCCATGTCACCCTCATCTATTAGGGAATTCTCTTCCATTGGAGTATCTACTGGGGGTGGGTGAGGGTGCTGGCTGAAGTTCAACAATGCAGCCACCTTGACTACCTCACTGAATGTGCTCTGGGGCACCTGATCTCCTAGAGTAACCAACAACATTTGAAGCATGATGGTTGGAGGTACGGTTTTTCTCTTAGGTTTGGGTTCTCCGACCATTAGTTGCTCATTTTTGGGCTGTCTTGGTGTTTTTTTGATCTCTTGGATCGGTATCTCCTCTTGCTCAGGCCCCTCTCATGTTTCCTCTTATGCTTCTTGTTCTTGTACTGCCTCTTCTTCCAAGACTTCTTTCTCTATGGGGGCCTCTTATTTATCTTGCACAGCAATCTCTTCTACAACATGAGTTATATCCCCTTGTAAGTTTAGAATTTCATCCGCCACAAATACATCATCAAATTCATCATGTGGGGGTGGTTTGTCAAGGATTTCTTTGATTTTTGGGGAATCTGAACTAACCTCAACTAGAGGCATTTCCGGCATGCCAGGGGTGGCGGCTACGCTTGGTGTGGGGGTCACCATTTTTTTCTTCTTTCTTATAAGTGAAGCCCCAGTATCCAAAATGCTAGTAGACTCCGCCTCTGCGAAAGTCTGTCTGCACATCATCATAGCCAATGACAGGGATCCCGTCGGGCGAGCATATGTTATTGGAGTTATAGGGAGACCAGCGGATACCTGCATGTTTATTTTCTAGCTGGCCAGCTTTGTTGACTCCATTTGATGATGTAATTGAGCCATCAGAAGGGTGGGGACCTGAGGAACCTTGGGAACCAGGGCTCCCTCTTTCTCTTTCCCTTTACTTGTTCTTGGTTCAGCGGCCACGAAAGATGAAGAAGATATGATGCCAGTTGAAGTGGGAGTAGCTCATTTGATTGTTGGCCTTTTATGGGTGCTCTTGGGACACACCTAGGCAAAATACTAGTGACTTTCCTCCAAAATGGGGTGGCATACCCCTTCAATCGTTAGGTCCTCCAGGGTGGACCAATCCACCTGAGGAAGATCCTATTTATCCAGCCCTTGTCCTTTTAATGTTGGATCCTCTAGTGGCCCATCATCTTTAAATCCCTTCAGGAAGGTCTGAATGTCTAGTGCTTTCATGAGCCCTTTTCTCATCCACGTGTGTTGTCAGGCCCAGAGATCAAAACTATCCTGGTAGTTTTCCCAAAAGTCTTCAAAGTCTTCTTCATGGGGTGGGGACGCCCGGGGAAGTGTTGTGGTAATCTTGCTGAAAGGATCATAATTTTTTTGGGCGTGGTGGAATTCCACCAGCCCCAAGCTTTTCAATTCATTCTCTGCCTCTTTTTCCATGATGAGGCTACATGTAGAATCCCCACAATGGATAGGAAATGGAACATTGGTAACCTTCTTCACTGTGAAGAGGGTGTGTAGATCCAGGATCTGCTTGCAAAACTCTAAAAGAATAATTTTGTCCGCACAATATCATGGAAGAAGATGAGGCTTCCTGTTGAAGCCTCTCACCCTAATGTAGGTTTGGTGTTAGAATTGGATGAAATAACATCCATAGGTGCTGACCAGGGTCATCGCCGCCTGCGATAGTCTGTACCCAGAATCCTGTGTAAGGGTTAAGATATTGTGGTAAATGAACGCGTCATTTACTCAACAAAAGTTCAGGAAACTGAATTTCCACTATAATTGGGGATAATGATCCCATGGTGTGACTTTCCCTAACCCATTCCTGAGTTCCCCAACTATTCCCAAACCTGGAAAAGTTGGTCTTTGTTGGGCTAACACCCACAGAACATATGATTTCATGTAAAATTGGGAACTCTAGACAACCACCTTCATTTGTGTATCCACATGATTAGCTATAATAGCTACCCAGTTGAAGGTCTAGTTGTGGGTTGTGATACAATATAGAAAATAGTACATCCATGCCGAGAATTCCCAGGTGTGGTGCCATCCAAAGATCCTGCATAGAAATATTATATCTTCCTCGATGGGCTCTTTGAAATCCCCGCGGGGAATTTCCAACTTCATTCTTTTGTGGTCTCGCTTTGGAGACTTCATCCACTGACTGTTGAGGTGTTGCCGGGAAATGCCTTCGGCATCACCAAATTCCTCCAATGATTTGGCCCTGGTGATGATGGCGGACCCTTTAAACTGAGGAATCCCAAACCCGAAAGAAAAAGTTGGAGCATCCAACGTGATGATTGTGGCAGGCTATTGTAGTGGTCAGGGATCCGAAAGTAGAACTATGCGAGTAGGTGCATTGTATAGTATTGCCAGCTTCTTTATTAATTCTGGTGACTACATCGAACATGGAAATTTTGTAGCCTTTATGATGCCAGAGGTAGCCAAGCAAGTGGCCATTTTGTCTCCTTTGACCTTTAACCTGTAAATGGCCTTGATCAGACCTTGCAATTTGGCCCAAGTTTTGGGTTCTGTATCTGTTATTTCCTGGACTTTAGAGTCCACCTTGGACCCTGCAATAGTTCCCTCCTTTGGATATTTGGAGGTTAAAGGCAGCTTTGCTAACATTCTCTCCATTTTTGACTTCGTAGCTTCCCAAGTGGAAGTGGTAGGTAGTTTTGGACTATCAAGAGGGGCACTATCGTCAGACATCTTCGATCAACCTATCTCCAACCTACAAGACTGAAAAACTATTAGAATATGATACATACATAAAGAACACTAAAATTATGGAATATCGCCACCCTATTGCACCTGCCCAACAAATGTTACGTTCATCAAAATAATCCTGGAATACTTGAAAATATCATGAGTTAAATCCTGGGGTGTCTAGATCTACTAACATGAGGAAATACAAGATAGGGGGTAGCAAAGGCCTGGAGTCCAGACAAAATGGTCATTGTCGTGCCGATGTGATTGATGGGAAACCTAATTCGGTTGACGTGGGTTGGTACGTGATCACATGGAAGGCACCATAAAGGCATTGAAAGCATTAATTAAGACAAGTAGGCTGACACAAGGCAAAATGAATGTCAGATAGGACATATTTGAATGCTCACTCATGGGAAATTAATCCCACCATCAATGTGATGAGATAAAGGAGAGAGAAAGTCACCATGGCTTGAACGAGAGAGGTGCCGAGTTTGAACCATGGTGACTCCATCTCAATGAGCTCGGTCTCATGGGGTGAAAACATAGGATAGAGTGTGAGGAACTCATGAGCTTAGAAGGATATATAGAATATATACATGCATAAAAATGTAGAGGGCTGAGGGCTGAAACATATATACATAATAAACATTATTCACAAATATTCACAGGGACACATGAACTATCCCAAGGCACTATACATTATTTACATTAATCTACGACCGTGCAGAGGGCAGACAACCCTCTTGCGGTGCCAACCCACCAACGAGAGGCAGACCAAAACACAAAAACAAAAACCAGCAGGACAAAAGAGAAATGAAGTAAAAACAAAATCAGAACCAGAGAACAAAAATAGAAACACCAAGAAAAACATAGAAATAGAAAAGAACCAGAGAACCCACGTGGAAATCCATAGAAGAGTGGGGTGAAGAGCACACCAAGAGCACTCCTGTAACAATCCCTACCCTCGAATGACCATGAACAAGCACCCTGAATCAACTAGCCGCAACCCACTAAGCACAGAACAACCACAACTTAATCACAATTTGGTCGCCTAAGGATCGCTCTGAATGCACAAGTGTTTTTAATCGCAGTAACTATAAAAGTGACCCGTAATTTCTATTTATACCCAAGGTAAAATAAAGTTACCCCTCTCTCAATGATCTCCAAAATAGGTAAACCTTCAGACTCCGGGCCTGGGGATTCCATGTCACCATACCTTCTCGCGAGGGGAAGACATCACGGTGGAGTATCCCGAAGTCCAGAATCTGGCTCTGGAAAGATCAACCAACTTTGAGACTGGGTCTTGGAGACACAAAAGACAAAATTAGAAAGAAAAACAAACCTCGTAGGAGGGAAAAACTGGAGAAGAAAAAAAAGAAAACAAAAGACAAGACAAACAAGGTAAGATCCCAAAAGTGAAAAGAGGGGACCCAAGATTTTTCACACAAAATGTAGGGACTGGTATGTAGGGCATAACAAATGGTGACTATCTGGGATGAATGCCTTTAGCGCATTTGAGAACCAGAGAATCTCTGGTTAACAAAACCAAAACCAATCATTAGTTGGAGCATCCTTTTTTTAAGGCGTGGAGCGTATAAGAAAATCTGGCCATACATGATTCAATCCATCATCTTTCATCAGTTATGAAGTGTGTTCTTTCGAAGGAAATCAAACCAATGACCTCTGGGAGAAGCAGAAAAGAGGCACTAAATATATCAATCCAAAGTCATTCAATTTTCTCGTTTCTCCCAGATACTGGAGCTTTCATCCCACCTTTTCTTTTCTTTTTGTTCTATTCTTTTCTGGATGAGAGGGTGGTACTTCTTTCACCATTAAGCTCAAGCTTAGCTTAATTCAATGGTGGTACTTCTTTCACCCCTTCATCCACCTTAATTTTCTAAATGGGAAAGAAAAACTCCAGACTCGGAAAGAATTTTAAAAGTTTAGACTTGGACCAATAAACCAGTACAACCGATCTACTCTCGGTGTGTCCAATTACTTATTTCTTTAGATTTTGTTTTAACTGATTGCCAGACTTCCGGGGGTAAATCTGATGGAGCTTACTCATAGCTTGTTACCAAACTTACAAAATAACTCTGGGGACTGCACCAATTCCATTATGCTAACAGTACTGTCCAAGTTCACCACAATACGAAAGGTACCATCCTGGAGACTAGATGTTATGCGAAGCATACCAGCCTACAAAGGGAGAGAAAAACATTGGGAACCCGAAAAGAAAACAAAGAAAGACAAAGAAAAAAACAAAACAAAGCAAAATAAAACAAGGGCGATTCGTGGAGGACAGTCGACAACTATTTACAAGGCACCCCAAACAGGGTACTAGGGAAAGGAATATTTACAAGCAAGGAGATTTACATATAATACAACTCCAAACAAATCTGCCTCATTCAAAATAATGTTTGAGAAACTGTCCATTGATGGGCAATGGGATGGGTTCTTCAATCATGATATTGAGGTGATAGGTATTTTCCCCCCAGATTTATGAGATCAAATATGGTCTGATCCAGAGCCATTGGAATTTAGTGTGTTTTCCTTTTTTTTCCTGGGCTTTATCCCACAAGAGGACCAAGTCCAGAATCTGAAAGGCCTTATACTGGGCTCCCTGGTCAAACCATCATTTCACCACTGCTTGGTGACACGCAAAATTTTTGAGGGATGCATCTCTTTGTTCCTCCATCCACACCAAATTTAGGAGCAGAACCTCCACAATATTGTTCCGATTGCTGAATTCCTACATAAACTGTAAAACTAGGATCTATAAGTTAATGGGGAACACTGGGTTCTAGTTGTAGACCAGATGGAATGGAAATGTCCCTAGGGTGGCCTTAATGTGAATACGATCTTCCCAGAGAGAGAATCTCAACTTTTGGTGCCAATCCCAGGAATTATGTTCTAGCAGGTGTTTGATCACTTCAAGAAAAATTTTATTGGTTGATTCAGCAACACCATTCCCTTGGGGGTAATAATTTTTGGAGAAATTTAGAGTGATATTTGGGTCATAGGTCCACACAAGTAATTGTGCCAAATAAAACACCGGACCACTGTCACACACTATAGCAAAGGGCATTCCAAATCTTGTGATGACATTTTCTTCCAGGAATTTGATAACTACGTCTACCGTATTGTTTTTGTAAGGTATCGCTTCAGACCACCGGGTGCAATAATCAGTAGCAGTCAGGATGTACTGGTGGTTGGCTAACGAGTTGGGGTTGATTTCCCCAATAAAGTCAAATTCCCATTGGGCGAAAGGTCTAGCTTCGAAGACTGACTGCAAAGGCATAGCCAAGTTACGTTCACGATGTGCTACGGTTTGGCAAGTATGGCACTTCCGGATGTGAGTGTAGATGTCTTTGAAGATATAGGGCCAATATTATTTGGCCTAGAGAATTTGATGGGTAGTGGTGTTGGCTGAGCCATGCCCAGTTCCAAACTGCCCGTGAAATTCTTCAATTATTTTTGTAGCTTTAACCCTATCGATGCATCAAAGGTACACTCCTTCATAGTTCCTACAAAAAAGCGTGGCATTTTTTATCATGAAGTGGGTGCTTTTCAACCACAAGGCACAACATTTGTTTAGGGGCGATCTCTCCAGGCATCTATGATGGACTCCACCGTATATGTCTGACATTCGATGTGGGGAGTCTCTTCTGCCATCACTCTACTTAGTCCTTGGCGTCAGACTATTTTCATGGGTTTCATTTCCAAATCATATTCCTGGAGGATGGCCATCCATTTCCATAGAATCCAAGCAGGAATTACAGTTCCACACACAATTGTACTTTCTATTCTGATGTACCTAAATTACTGAATGAATAGGATAAGAATTATACATGAGAAGTAAATGGAATCACTCTCACTGCAACCACTAACATGAAATAGAATCCAGTAGAAAACTACAACTTCACATACAATTTTTCTATCTATTCAAATGCAAATGAACAACTACAACAGTGCAACAAACATGAGACAAAGCCTCTATAAATAGAATCACTTCTGCTTCATTAACAAGTTTGCCGACCTTGTATACTGAATTATTTCCAGTATTTATAGAGTTTACAATACTTCAGGCTTCTAAGAGCCAATGACCTTCCCTCTTCTTGGAATACAAAGAGATAGAATACAAAGAGAAAGACTTTTCAAGTCTGAGAACTCGAACAGTCACTATGGAATCAGAGACTCCTCATTTCCAACTAGTTTTATTGAGCTGAATCCATTGGGCCACGAAGTCGAATAGCTGCTTATGTTCAAACTTAACCAACATGTAAACAGCAGCTAACATGATCCGCAACTGACATTCATCCTTTCTTAGATGTATTAAAGAAAATGAAGCCTAGTTTCTGTCATTATTTCACAAGAAATCAATTTCCATAATGCAATTGGCAGAAAATCCCAAACTGAATGCGCCCAGTGGAAAATACCAAATCTGCTTCTCCATTGCGGAAAATTGGAAAAGGACTTCTCTGCGGAAAATGTACGAGAGGGTGCGAAACCCGCAATATATGAAAATCCTTCTTTGTGGAAAATGTATGAGGGAGCGTGATTTTCACCTTTGGAGAAGGCTCTGGATGTATTTCCACCTGTCAACTTTAACACACGGTGCTTTTAGCACATGCTTTTTAAACCTTTTAAAATATCATTTAGCTTTGCAGAAATCCACTTGATGAGTGCGAAACCCGCACCAAGAAAATTCTTTATTTGCGGAATATCACTTGAGAGGGGTGAAACCCACTCAGTGCGAATTTCTTCCTTTCTGCCTTTGCAGAAAATTACCAACTAAGGTAGAATTCTGCCATGGAGAAGCTGAAATCCCATTTTCCGCTTTGTGTCTTTCTTACCCGAAAAATAGAAAAAAGTGCTTCAAAAACCGGTTGTGGGGTCCACCATAGCACTCTTTCTTCTCTTCTGCCTTTTGCAGAAAATTACCAACTAAGTGCGAAACCTGCACAAGGCAAAGATCTTCTTTGCAGAAAATTACCAACTAAGGTAGAATTCTGCCACGGAGAAGGTGATTTCTGAAATCTCGCCGAGCTAGTTCTCGCTCATCTCTTAACCAAATTGCTTGCCATTTGTTGCATTAGGATCGTTGAGACCTGTAGGATCGGTCCATACCAGTCTTCAATCTGCACTTAGCTCGATATATTCAACTGCAAACTTTATTTCTCTACCACAAATGGATTGTTCACACGGTGATATGAAGTAGAAACCTGAATGATTCAATGTTTATTCCACTACATGAAGAATCTATCTTAGTTCTTTTGAATGTCTGAAACTTATGACTCCCAAACATCATTCCATCTGCTGAAAAGATCATCAATTGAAAGATCATAATCTTTGCCAGATCGGGTGCTACAACCTACCCAATTAATGAGAC
>MU225863.1:5834456-5844613 GCA_018584345.1 Thuja plicata
CCAATTGAAATGTGAGATATTCAATTTTAAACCCAAATTGAAAGTGTGTTCTAAATTTATGTTTGCATGCTTGAATAAAAGTAAACAACAATATTAAATAAATGCTAAGAATGCAAGATAGCTAAGACAAAAATGCAGCATAATAACATTAGAAGAAATTTAGGGACCCTTTGTGAGGGAAAAGAGTTTCTCTTTTATAGAAATCTCTCTTGAATCGATGGTCAAGATCGGACAAAAAGAGTGGCTCAGATTCGATTGAAGAAGCACAATCCATGTGCAAGTAATTTGATTGGTCGAGAGAGTCAGTTGACTGAACTGACTGATCAGTTATTTTGGAACCTTCCAAAATCAGTTAACAGTTAATTGAAATGTTTCCAAAATGATAATCAGTGGAGAATCAGTTAACTGAGTGGAACTAGATTGTTTCCATTTTGATAATCAATCAACTGAATTTGATGATGTCATATGCATTTTTAATAAATTAATTGATTTTGAATGCACATTTATGTTTTTATAATTAATTTAATTCCTTTTTTATTTAATTGAGAATTTTGTATTTTTATTTAATTAATATGTCATAATATCAATTAAATAATGAACATAATGTTCATTTGCCAATGTAATGTGATTTTAGGAATTAATTAATTAATCAAGTAAGATGATCGATTAGGACCTAGGGTTTAGGTCAAATCAGGTCGAATGTGATGAGTTGCCTATTTGATTTAAGACTTAGGTTTAATCAAGATTAGGGTTTCTTGATTAATTATTGGGATTGGGGGTCTAGGGCTTAGGTGACCATTTTTAGGTGATTACATTTGCCCCTCTTTGAATTGATGTGCAATCAGTGCATTGATTCAAAGACTTGTTAGTGAGAAGACCCAAAATAGTTTGATTTGGAGCGATGATACCATTCTTTTGAAGAAGAAGACCGAATTCGAGCTTGATTGGATGAAGATCGGTCAAAAGATATAAAATAGAATTCTCAGTTTGATTTGAAGTGATGAAACTGAACATCTATCAAGAACTCTTAAACCTTTTTGATTGGTTTGAATGGATAACTAGTTTGATTTGAAGCGATGAAACTGATTATCGTTAAGAGATTTGGTTAGCAAGAAAATTGACTTGATTTGAAGCAATGAAGCCAATTTGATCAATGTATCTAGTTTCAATAATGAATAGCCCATATAAGACCGATCTTGTCTGGTTTTGAGTGTATTCACCACTCTATAAGATCATTAATTAGGTTGCCTTTGATTTAAGATGATCTCAACTTGATTTGATGTGATGAAGCTAAGATGCCCCAAGCGATGGGGTTTTGATTGAGGATGTGATCACTGAAATGTTGATGTCCCGATCCTGCCCCCTTGGGAGAGAAATCAAAATATGGCTAGGTGCCCTAGTGATGAGAAGTAATTCAATTGATTAGACAATTTAGGAAGAAACTGATCTGAGTAGAAAGAGGTCCCACATGGTTAGGAAAAAATTTGTACTTGATGAGGGGTCCTATTTGACCAAGATTGACCAAAATTAAGATACATGGATTGATGAGAAGAAAAGCATGAGATATTTCCATTGGTTGTGCAAGTGGTCAAATTCAGATTTTGATTTTGATCCTAAAAATAGAATCAGGATAGTTGATTTAGCAAGGGGTGTCATGACCACTTGACGATGAGAAGATTGATCGATTAGAATCTCAGATCTTTCACATTGGATAGAGATAAATTTATTATGCTAATTTCATCACTATGTAGATGCAAATACAGATGCAAGTCTAACATGAATGCAACCTAAGGTGTATTCACTGAACTTTAGCAGTTGAAAATTTTCATCATTGAGCATTTTCAGAACATCGGAGTCGATACAATCCTTACTGGTGCCACTGCAACCATAAGAATATGAATATGACTTTCATCAGATAATATATGGGAAACCAACATAAGCATCAAGGCACAACAACCGAGATGACCTGAACATTGTTTCCAATTTGGATAGTGCAAGAGTACACCAGTATCAAGGCATTCAAAGCCAAGATAACCATGAGTGCAATCTTGCATAAACAAGTAGATCAATAACAGTCAAGGAGATAGTTCTGACCTCACCTTGGTGTACAAATAAGTAGGATCGAGGGATGTGAGGCCTTTCTTCCTTAATGCAGAAGCTCTTATCACATACACCCTATTTATTTGACGTTGCTGGATCATCGGGACCACACCAACAAGTGGTAGACAAAGAAAATATTAATGAAATCAATGAAAATAGACAACATACAAATAGAAGTTTAGCATACTTCAGCCATGTTCAAATTTTTCGAATATGTATATGAATGAGGTGTTGAGAAACACCGTTGTGCTTGTGAGTGTGGTGTGTTTGATTGCTATTGATCTGTTGTTTACGTTTGCGATATCCAATGTGTGTTAAGAAACAAAGGTGTATCCAAAGGTAGTGTTAAGAAACACTGTTGGTTGTGGTGTTGAGAAACACCTGTTTGTGTCAGTAGCGAGTTGTCCTTCAAAAATGACAAGATTACTGACTCTGGTGTAAGCCAAAGATGTGACCAAATTGGGGACCCATGCCCCAAGTAGCAAATGATGATAACTAACTTGACTCATACTGCGAGGACAAATCTGATTTGATTGCCCCCAGGTTATGACTCTGGATCACTTTCAAGCCAGGAGGGTTCTCAGAAGAACCAGAGTGTCATGAAAGTGACTAAAAGTTATGTACAAACTGAAGCAAAAGATTGCCAAGACTAAGCATTGATAGATGGAGCACTGAGTACAAGAGGCACCTGTTTACCAGGTTTTCACCTTCTTGGCAGAGATTCTATTTTTTCTGCCATGGTGCGTGTTTACCAGGTTTTCACCAAGGCACTTTTTCTTCTTTTTCAATTTTTTTTGTATTTTTCCAATTTTTTGATTGATACATCAAGGCGCCTATTGCTAGGTTTTCACCAAGATGATCATTTTTTCTGGACTTTTTCCAATTTTTAGGTTTTTTCAGGACATTACTATGTACATGGTGTTGATCACCGAGAATGTCTTAGGTGTAGAACTTCTTCAGATGGAGAGTTTTGATGGGTTCTCAAAGTGGAACTCCTTCAAGTGCGGAGAGTCAATAGGCTCCAGAGCTGAATGTTGCAGTAATGATATAAGGACCCAGCCAGTTGGGTTCAAACTTCCCCTTTTGTTCTCTATGTGACTGATTATAGGGATTTTCTCTCAACACAAGGTCTCTCACCTAAAGTTCTCTAGGTCTGACTTTCTTGTTGTATCCTCTTGACATTCTTTTCTGATAAACTCTAAGGTGATCAAAGGCCACTTTCGGACATTCGTCTAGTAGCTCTAGTTCTTGGAGTCTCAAAAATTGGCATTCTTCATCTGGTATGAGTCTATACAAAGAAACCCTAAGAGATGAGATTTCTACCTCTAGGGGTAAGACTGCTTCTGCCCCATATACCAGTGAGAATGGGGTTTCCCCTGTAGGTGTTCTGATGCTCATTCTGTAAGCCCATAATGCAGGATTGATCTGTAGGTGCCAATCCCTTCCAGACTTGTTAACTGTATGATGTAAGATTTTCAACAAATTTTTATTTGAGGCCTCAGCCTGTCCATTACCTTGTGGGTAATATATTGAAGAACAGTGTTGTATGATTTTGAATTTTTCACACAACTCATCCATAATATTGTTCTTAAATTCACATCCATTGTCAGTGATGATGGAGGAAGGTATTCCATAGCGACAAATGATGTAGTTTAGAATGAACAGTGAGACCTGTTGTCCTGTCACTTTAATGAGCGGGACCGCCTCAACCCACTTGGTAAAATACTCAGTAGCTGTGATAATGAACTTGTGTCCATTAGAAGATGAGGGGTAAATCTGCCCAATGAGATCAAATGGCCATTGTTGAAAGGGCCAGTGTGTTACAAAAGGAATGAGCTCCCTTGCTGGAGCGTGTATAAGATTTCCATGCAGCTGACATTTCTTACAAGTCTTTGCAAACCTGATAGCTTCTTTCTCCATGTCTAGCCAATAATACCCTACTCTAAGGAGTTTTCAATCCAGATTCAGACCATTAGAATGAGAACCACAAATTCCTTCGTGGACTTCAGAAAATGCATGTTTAGAATCTTCTTTTTCTAGACACCTAAGGAAAGTATCATCTAATCCTCGCCTATAAAAATTTTTTGCCACAAGAACATACCATGAGGCATTGCAGATGAGGTGTCATTTTTCATTTTTGGTTAGTCCATCAGGAATGATCTGATGGTGCATGTAAGAGTAAACATGGTTATAATGGGAGGATTCCTGTTCAATGACTGAATAGACCATTTGGGAGTTAGGAGAGTTGTAGGAAGGGAAATGGATTTCTTCCACCAAGAACTCATAATGGAAGTCATCCTCTTGTTGTTGTGAGGATGCTAATGTAGCCATGGCATCAGCTGCTCTGTTCTGTACCCTTGGGACTTGATAAAATGTGATGTAAGTGAAATATTTCTTAAAGTCATCAACCATTCATTTATAAGGCATGAGTTTTTCATCCTTAGTTTGGTATACATCATTGATTTGGTTGATTACAAGTTGAGAGTCACCATGGACATGTAACTCAGAAACATTCCTTTCAAGAGCCAGTTTGATTCCATTGACCAGTGCTTCATATTCTGCTATGTTGTTTGTACAAGGAAACATGAACTTGTACATCTTTGGAATGGAATATTTTTGAGGATTATGAAACAAAATCCCTGCACCTGAACCTTGTTGCATGAATGATCCATCAAAGAACATTTTCCAGGATCTGTGAGTGATGTGCAAAATAGATCCATCTGGGAACTCAACATTGATTGGTTCATTGTCATGTAGTGGAGCATCAGCCAATTGATTTGCGATTGCTTTCCCTTTGATCACTTTACGCTCAATATATTTTATGTAAAATTCACTAAGAAGCATAACCCACTTAGCTAATCTTCTAGTGAGGGTAGCTTTACTTAGGAGATACTTCAAAGGGTCAATTTTAGCCACCAATTTGATTGAGTGAGCCAACATGTAGTGATGCAATTTTTGAGATGCAAATACTATGGCTAGGCATGCTTTCTCGATCATAGAGTAATTCATCTCATAGGACACCAATGTTCTACTAATATAGTATATAGCATGTTCTTTCTTGTCTTCATCTTCTCGTGCTAGTAGTGCCCCCAGTGATGTTGAGGTAGCTGAAATGTACATAATCAATGGTTTGCCTTGTTGAGGTGGCATGAGTACTGGCAGATTAGCCAGGTACATTTTGATTTGAGTGAAACTCTTGTCACATTCTTCACTCCATTGATAATTAATTCCCTTGTGCAGAGTCTTGGTAAATGGTTGTGCTCTATCAGCCAACAGTGAGATGAACCTTCTGATAGACAGGATTCTCCCTTGGAGTGTTCTCATTTGGCTTATATTCTTGGGAGGTGACATTTCCAGTATCGCTCACACATTTTTAGGATTGACTTCTATTCCTTTAGCTAAGATAATGTAACCCAACAGCTTGCCAGAGGTAACACCGAATGCACATTTCTTAGGATTCAACCGTAATTTAAAATTTTCCATTATATCCATGATTGGGCATAAATCTTGTAGGTGCAGAGATCGTTTCTTTGATTTAGCCAGGGTATCATCCACATAGTCTTCCATGGTTTTGTGCATCATATCATGGAAGATAGTTTTTACTGCCCTCTGACAGGTAGCTCCTGCATTTTTCAAACCGAAAGGCATGACATTCTAGTAGAACGTTCCCCAAGCACATGTGAAGGAAGTTTTTTCTTGATCCTCTAGAGCAATGTTGATTTGGTTGTACCCCAAGAAACCATCCATCAGAGAACACATTTCATACCCAACAGTCATGTCCATAATCATGTCAATGTTAGGCAAAGGAAAGTCATCCTTTGGACATGCTTTGTTGAGATCCCTAAAATTAGTGCAGACTCTGATAGATTTGTCTGGCTTTGATACTGGTAGGATGTTGGATATCCATTCTGCATATTCAATAGCTTGGATGAATCCAGCTTTGACTAACTATTCCAGTTCAGCCTTGATAAGTAATGCAACATGAGGGTGCATTTTTCTGAGTTTTTGTTTTACTGGTTTTACTCCAGGAGCTATTGAGAGATGATGCATGATAAGATCTAGATCTAAACCAGGCATATCTAAGTATGTCCATGCAAATTTTATCTTCTTCTCTTTAAAGAATTCTGTGAATTCCTTGAGCTCTGCTGTAGACAAAGATTTAGCTACGTGAATGTTGTGTGGATGTTCCTCTGTACCAATATTTACTAGTTGAGTTGGCTCTATAAGCACTGATGATCATTCCTGTAAATGACTAGGCAAGACATCAAGCATCTCATCCTCAGGCACCTCAGAGAGGTTTTCACCTTTGGATGCATCTTTTCTTTTTACTATTTTGGGTTCTGAAACCGCCACAATGTGGTTTTCACTTTCAGACCCTTTTCTTTTTCTCATTTTTGTCTTATAACTGAGATACTTGATGTCCGCTTCAGTCATACTCACACTAGGTTCACTGGTGGAAGAAGTGACAGGTTCAGTGGCATTAAGATAACAGGCTAAAGCATAGTCATTGGGAAATGTAGGCATTTTAGTAGGTTGTCCTTGTAAGGACCAATCAATGAGTTTAGGATGCATTAGCGGCAAAGGTTCACAGGGTTTGAGGGTGTTCATGGTATGTTCATCGTAGACGGTGACTTTTAAGTAGAGTCCTAGACCTAAACCTTGTATAGATGTGTTTGAATCAGAAAGAGACCTAACGGCATCGTCAAAGCCCATATTATAAATAGGAGGTCCCAATTCGTCCAATCTAACATCTAAGCCTTCACCTACTTCGTGCGTGGTCTCCATCTTTATGTCTAAAGTGCCCTTTGAAAGGCTTTCAAACTCGTATTCATGGGACTCTGTTTGATCATTAGGTTTCATATCAAGGACATGAGTGAAATCCACTCTTTGCCCCCAGTTTGGATGAGTTCTACCTAAAAACTCTGCTATGGTTAGACTCCATTTTTCTGTATCTGAATCTTGTTCAGATTCAGTAGTTTCTAACTGATTAGAATTCATTGATGATTCCTCTAGAACATGCTCTTCAATATCATTGACCTGGGGTGTACCTTCATCAAATAGAAAAGCCAAAATATTGGGAGAAATGGGAAAAGGATACACATCCTCTACATGAGAATCATCTGAATCACCCCAATTGCCTATGGGTATGTCAGGGCTTTTTACTGTTGTGTTCTGTTCTTCCAAAACCTGATGTCCATTTCCTTTATCTAGGTGTTTCTTCACTCTTTTTTATTTCTTGGATAAGAACCCTAGACCAGTTGTGTCTCTAGGTCGTCTGTAGTTAGCAGAGATAGGTTCTTTAAGACCATTTTGATTAGGTCCAATCGGTCCTTTACCCGAATAACCCATTTTACAAGCCACCTTATACCCCACACCAAATTTTCTTAGGGGTATTACACATTGTTCAACTTTAGTATCTTTAGGTTCTTTATATAACCAATCCAAAATGGCTCTTTCCTCCTATTCATCTTATAATGGTGTGTTGGCTTTAACAAAGGTCTCATCATAGATTTCTTCGGGTGTTGTTGGTTTAATCTCTTCTGACGATTTTCCATAAGACCTAGGTGATCTGGGAAGAGATGTGAGTGACAGTATAGGTTCCACTATGTATCCACCCATACCTATGTCCTTTATCTTGAGGGTCTTTTCCATTTCCTTCAGTAAATTTGTAGCTGATTCAGAGTTGGATGCCTCACTGTTATGTGGGACAAGGGTATCCGCTACTTGTCTTAATGCATTACATGCATAAATAGTGTCTGTGGGAACAATGACTTCTACACCATTGAATGGGAATTTGATGAACTAATGGAACATTGATGGCACTGCCTACATCTCATGGATCCAGGGTCTTCCCAATAGAATTTTGTAGGCCAGTGGGAGATCCCGAACTTGGAAAGCAACATCCCTCTCAACAAGACCTATGTGGATTGGTAAAGTTATGAGACCTTTAGAAGATCTTTCTTGTTCATCATACGCCTTGATATTGATTTTCTTTTTAGGGTCAATGACGTTCTCTAAAAATCCTAGTTTCTCGATCAACCTATATGTGCATATATTCAACCTTGCGCCTCCATCTATCAAGACTCATCTGACATGGTGTTTATGGATCAAGACTTCGACATGCAAGGGGAGATTGTGTGGATGAATTAAAGAGTTATCATCTTCTTCTGAGAATGATAGGTAATGTGGTGAGGTCAAGTGACCCACCATGGATTGAAACCAATCTAGATCCAAGTCCTTAGGGACATTGGTAGTTGATAGTGCTTTATTCAGGACCTCTCTATGAGATGGAGAGAGTTTGAGCAATTTGAAGATTGAAATTTGGGCAGAGGTTCTCTGCAATTGCTCGACAATGCTATAGTCCACAGTATTGGATGAAGTCAGTTGTTTGGACTATGAGACTTTAGAGGTACCCACAGAGGTTTGTTTGCTAAGAGGTACCTAGGATTTGGATACCGATGGTTTATTGGAAGTCGATGAAGGGTTTGAAGATCCAGAACCCCCCAGGGTGACTTTTACTTGCGTTCGAGTCACTGCGTTGGCTGATCAAGACTCTTTCTCTTTCTTCTTGACGATGATGACATTGCAATATTTAGAATGAGACGGCTCAAGCATGTTGATGATGTTGTAGTCATCATTAGAATAAGTGTGATAGATTTGAGTGCCTTTCTTAGAATTTTCTCCTTTGTGATTGTCCAGGAAAGGATCTTTGAATGCCTTATGATCAACATTCTTGTTGTGATTATCAACCGCAATTATTTCGTTATCAATGAGATCTTGGATCTCATGTTTGAGCCTCATGCAATTTTCTGTCATGTGTCCTTTGTTTCTATGGAATTGATAGAAATCATTATCTCTCCACCATTTAGGTTTGATTTCTAGAACATATGGTTTGGAGTTATCTGGCAATGTGAGCAGCTTGTTTGCCAATAGAGTTTTACGTGCAAATTCATAGGACTCCCCTAAAGAGTCAAAGTCTCATTTACGTTTAATCCATGGTTTGTCTTTCAACAAACCGTTGGTCCCTTTAGAAGATGATGTTTTAGTGGTATTTTCAGTAGTTTTTAGGGCCTTGGAATCACTTGTCAAATTGAAGACTACTGGTTTTGACCGGGGAGTAGAGTAATTGACTGCTCTTTCATTTACCACATGCTTGTTTTTGTTCCAATATTTAGATTTGTCTTTGGAACTGGAACCAAACTTGTTTTCTTTGTAGAGGGTAATGTCACCCTTTTTAACAAGCACATCTTCTATTTTCATCATGTTTTCCACCATTTTCTCAAAAGATGGCAGACATTGCATTTGAAGAGGGTAGTTTAGTTCTGGAATCAGAACACTAGCGAAAATATCCATCTTTTCAGATTCAGGCACGATGTGTGGATATCTAGAAAACATCTTTCTCCATCATTGAAGAAAGGTCAGAAAGGGTTCTCCTGTGTTTTGCTTCGTGTTACATAAATCAATCATCATCACAGGATGTTGGATATTGTAAGAGTACTATTGCAAGAACATATTTATTAGCTCATCGAAAGTTTGTATACCAGTGGGTAACTTTGAGAACCACTCCATAGCTTGGCCACTCAAACTTTGAGGAAAGAGACGCATAAGATATGTCTCATCATGCATAAATTTTGTACAAAGGGCACAAAATTCTCGGATGTGATCTTGTGAATCAGAGTGACCATTGTACTTATCAATGTAATCACCTAAAAATGGTCACCTAAACCCTAGACCCCCAATCTCAGCATTTAATCAAGAAACCCTAACCTTGATTAAACTTAAGTCCTAAATCAAATAGGCAATTATCGAATTCAAATTGATCTGACCTAAACCCTAGGTCCTAATGAATCATCGTACTTGATTAATTAATTAATTCCTAAAATCGCATTACATTGGCAAATAAACATTATGTTAATTATTTAATTGATAATATGACATATTAATTAAATAAAAATTACAAAATTGTCAATTAAATCAAAAAGGAATTAAATTAATTATAAAATCATAAATGTGCATCCAAAATGAATTAATTTATTAAAAATGCATATGACATCATC
>MU225863.1:5844663-5860305 GCA_018584345.1 Thuja plicata
AATCCAGTTCCACTCAGTTAACTGATTCTCTACTGTTTATCATTTTAGAAACATTTCAGTTAACTGTGAACTGATTTTGGAAGTTTCTAAAATAACTGATCAGTTAGTTCAGTCAACTGACTCTCTCAACCAATCACATCACTTGCACATGGATTGTGCTTCTTCAATCAAATCTGAGCCACTCTTTTATTTTGATCTCGACCGTCAATTCGAGAGAGATTTCTATAAAAGAGAAACTCTTTTCCTTCACAAAGGATCCTAATCTTTTAATTAAAGTTATTATACTACATTTTTGTCTTAGCTTCTTGCATTCTTAGCATAGCTTTTATTCTTGTTTTAATGTTAATCATGCAAATCTAATCTTAGAGCACATTTCAATTGGTGTATTAAAATGAATATCTCACACTCAATTTGGTGTTTCTAAAATGAATCCTAATTAGTTTTGAATGAACAAAAAACTGCACTTGCATTTAGATTAATCATTTACTTGCATTATCATAGATTTAAATCCTTCATTTAGGTCTTCGGTGTAGTCACTGAGATTGCAATGACCTGAGATCAAGCTCATACTCCTGCCTTCTAGAAGGCAACAGGTCGACTCTTCCAGACATGTAGGGTGAATGAATCGATAGTCATTCCTGTATGCAGCTGAAGAATAATGACCATGTTGAAGTGTTCTGCTAAATCAGAGGCCCACATTTAGCATGCACAATCGAATTGTGGAATTTCAACCCCGTGTGGGAATGGAGGCATGTACAAATCTCTGTTAAAAGGAAAAGGATAGATTGTGTTTCAAGAAAACCTTGTGTTGGGTGTTTCCTTTTCCTTTTGGATTTTTTGTAATTCTATTTGCATAGCTTGCATTTGTTTAGTTATGAGCGTCATGGGAGTTTCTTCTTCCCTAGCAATGATATCCTTAGCTTTGAAGTGAGGTGGAAGTTGAGCGCCTTTCTCTGCTAGATCTAGGAAATATTGTTCCTTATCCCGATTTATGATTGTTTTCATGAGTTTTACAAACCTCTTATCCTGGACACATTCATCAATCTCTTCCTCACTAGGGTCTAATGGACTCGAGGAATGTTGACTATTGCGATGGTTGGTACCATTAGAGAGGTCTCTCCATCGAGACCTGCATCTACCTTGTCTTTCTTCTGACATCTTAGGACTAGGTAACTTGTCCTCTAGGGATAGTGATCTAGGAGGAATTCGAGAATCTCCCTCAAAGAGAGGGTTCTCTCCAAACAAGGAGTTGTCTTTGAATGGGAATCCCTGGTTGTCTTCTTCGTGAAATTATCTAAAATGACTTCTAGTTCACACAGGCATAAGATAAGTTGATTCATCTGACTAACACCGTGGTGAAATCTAAAGTGTTGTCTAAGTCCAAGACCAAAGAGACCAAAAGATAAATGTCCAACTGAGGATGGAGATAGCAAAGACTCTGATCATGAGTCAAGGTTAACGAACCTGCTCTCACAACCCAGAATAAGGACAGCGCAGACAAAGATGATAAGATTGAACTAAGGACTCGATCAATTGGACAAGCGTAACAACATCAGATTTCAAGACAGTGATAGGTTGGACTAACAACAGATTGTAGTTGCAATGTGAACTAACAGACACATTATGACAGCGCAAATTTCAGAATAGACTGAATGTAGTAGCATCGACTAATGGAAGACAAATTTTTGACAATTTTTGAAACCAATTTGACAGAGTATCGATAGGATTGTTGAAGTTTCAGATGAGACAAGATAGACAATTATCCAAAGTGTATAGTTTTCCGGATTGTTTGATTGTTGTAGTTGTTGTTGTTGCAGTGAACATTCACGCATGACACATCATTCAGATTGTTTGTTGTAAAAATAAAATAACAAACACGCCACAATCCTAGGATAGCTAGGGAAATATCTATTGAGTTCCCACTTGAACCAAAGTTCAGCCATGTCTACTCATAGCGGACAACTTAGAAGCTTGGAGGCACGGGCTCCTCCTTACATGTGCACTCACTTCTCAGGCACACCAAGATTTGAATCCCAAGGGTAATCACTTCCCAAGGGACCGTTGTCTCTACTAAGAGTCGTGAAAGTGTGGGACATCTTAGTTGGTCTCTGACCTTCCGCGCCAACAGATAGAGGGATTTTGGATACTAGAACAAAGTTTGTAGTAAAGACATTCGTTCAGGTGGTTGTGATCAAGTCATATTCCCAATTAAGGGGGCTCTTGAAATCCTTTCAAAGAAATGCTTTCACCTTAAAAATGTAGGGACTTTAACACACCACTAGGGTACTAGAGGAGATTTTGGTTGCCACAACGAATTCACACCTGTCCACTATGAGACTAATCACAATGGAATTTTTTGTATACCGGTTCAGAAGGGCTTGTCTTTAGCCTGTTACCGGTTGGGCAATCCACTCTCACCAGCTCTGTTAAAGCACTCGGGAGGTAGCCACGCTAAAGGATTTGTATGGATTTCTCTTCCACCCAAGATCTGTGAAGGTGAGGGGAGAGGATACATCCATGCAATTCCTAGGATTTACAAAACTAAAAGACACTTCAAGCAGAATGAGAAAATGACAATAATGTTTCTGGAATTTTGATCATCCCAAAAGGGCGAGAGCATAGTTTACTGACATCATTGTCATTCCTAAAACAGTAAAAAAATGTTCATTTTAATAAGTCCTACATGTGGGTTCCTATTTTAAGAAATCAAAAACAAGACGCAAGCACACTATTTTGCGTTCTATCGATCAAAGGCAACCTGCAAAACCAATTCGTGAGTAGTTTGATTTTTAGTCTTCTTGATTAACATTCTGCAAACCATTGTTAGGCTATAGGCAAAAGATAATCATGTAAAAATGAAAGCCAAAGATTACTCCATATTATCAAAATCCAAAAATTAGAAAACAAATCACATATTCAGAAAGTACACAGAAAATCATGCGGTTTCAAAAAACATTTCACTGAAAAAGGTGAACGTATGAGCCCGTACGAGGCTCCAAAAGCTGCAAAAATGAGGATTGGACAGGAATAGTCACCAAAAAGTGCAATTTCTGATCAATCTAGAGAGCAACATCGAAAATTGACTTCACCACAGTGATCCTTGCAAAATTCTACCCCAAATAAAAAAATAATGCTCCAAAAAAGAACCTAAAATTAGAAAGATATGGGCTTTCAAAGTTACGCTGCAAATATAAAACTTCATATGGTGAAGGCTAAAAAAATTTCAACCCTATGATGACATCATCATGGTCTGAGGTTAAATTTGATGTGCAATAGGCTGTCGTAAAATGCCAATATCCCTGCAAAATGAGGTTTAAACACCCATCAATTTTAAGACAAAAGTGAACTCCTGCGTGGCATAAAATGTGACTGGCCACCTGCGTGGTAGATGTCGTGGTAGATGATGTGGATTTATGCCATGTGTCACTATTTTTTTTGCCCATTTGGAGGGCTATTTGACTCCACCAGGGCAGCGGAGGGTTTGAGAGTAGCGGAGGAAGAAGTGATGGAGAGGAGGCGCGATGGGGAGAGTGAATAGCAGAGGAGAAGCGGGTTTTGGGTGGAAGGCGGTAGTGGCTGTGCAGGGTGGTGGCAGGGGGAGTTGACTGCGTAGGGCAGTTGTCATAGTTAGGGAGAGGGCAGATGATGGTTAGGCCGCGCGGAGGAAGGGAAGCGCGGATGGGAGGAAGTAGCGGGTTGGGCGGCAATTTTGGGTAGCACAGTGGTGGGTGGCGGGTTGAGGGGTTGGGAAGGCAATGGGGTGAAGAGGTAGCGCGGATGGGTTTGGTGGGGAAGATGCGAGTGGAGGGATGTGGGGATGGTGGAGGAATAGCAACGGGGTGGGTGGAAGCTGTGTGGGGGAAGCGTGGGGAGGAGTGGTGGTGGGTTGTGCAGTGTGGGAAGCGGCGCAGACAACGTGGGGGCAGGATTTTTTAATCCCACATTGATAATGTGGTAAATATTTTAGCTCTTTAACTATCCAAAAACACAGTAAGTAATTTGAAGTTAAAATTAAGCATGGGCTCAGGATGTGGCAATTTGAACAAAATGCAAATGTTGTCAACTCTTACACAATGCAGATAGAAATTGAGACATTGCTTGTAATTAATACATAACCCAAATTTTTTTTGGAAAATTTGCCCTTGATATGCGTGCAGTAAAACTTTGAAACAAATAGATGCCTCGATTTGTGTGCCAAGGCCGTACGACCTCTATTTGTAAAAAAATTTTGCGACAGATTCAATTTTGGCCTAATATAGGCGTGTTTATAGTCATTTTTAACCGAAACGACGTTCTAGACGCAATGGTGGAGTCAGATTTTAGTCAAAATGAATAAAAAATAGAATTAAAAAAATAGTTTAATAATGAGGCCTGAAATTGATTTTCAGCCCCATGGTGGGCGCCAGAAATGCGCTAGCTAAATGTGGGCCTCTAATTTAGCAGTACACTTCAACATAGTCATTGTTCTTCAGTTGCATACAAGAATGAATATGGATTTATTCATCCTGCATGTCTGAAAGAGTCGACCTGTTGCCTTCTAGAAAGAAGGAGTATGAGCTTGCTCTCAGATCATTGCAAGCTCAGTGAATACACACTAACCTAAACGAAGGATTTAAAATCTATATGCTGAGAGTAAACTACTGACTAATCTAAATACAAATGCAAATGTAGATTGTTGTTAATCCAAGCTAGTTAGAATTCAATTTTAGAACACCAATTGAAATGTGAGATATTCAATTTTAAACCCAAATTGAAAGTGTGTTCTAAATTTATGTTTGCATGCTTGAATAAAAGTAAACAACAATATTAAATAAATGCTAAGAATGCAAGATAGCTAAGATGAAAATGCAACATAATAACATTAGAAGAAATTTAGGGATCCTTTGTGAGGGAAAAGAGTTTCTCTTTTATAGAAATCTCTCTTGAATCAACGGTCGAGATCGAACAAAAAGAGTGGCTCAGATTCGATTGAAGAAGCACAATCCATGTTCAAGTAATTTGATTGGTCGAGAGAGTCAGTTGACTGAACTAACTGATCAGTTATTTTGGAAACTTCCAAAATTAGTTAATAGTTAACTGAAATGTTTCCAAAATGATAATCAGTGGAGAATCAGTTAACTGAGTGGAACTTGATTGTTTCCATTTTGATAATCAGTCAACTGAATTTGATGATGTCATATGCATTTTTTAAAAATTAATTGATTTTGAATGCACATTTATGTTTTTATAATTAATTTAATTGACAATTTTGTATTTTTATTTAATTAATATGTCATAATATCAATTAAATAATTAACATAATGTTCATTTTCCAATGTAATGTGATTTTAGAATTAATTAATTAATCAAGTAAGATGATCGATTAGGACCTAGGGTTTAGGTCAGATCAGGTCGAATGTGATGAATTGCCTGTTTGATTTAGGACTTAGGTTTAATCAAGATTAGGGTTTCTTGATTAATTGCTGAGATTGGGGGTCTAGGGTTTAGGTGACCATTTTTAGGTGATTACAGCTGCACCATGCTACAAAAGACCTTGAGATGGAGAAGGTCTGACATGTTATAAGAATAAGACAAGAAAAGTGGAGTTAAAGAATTAGCCTCGAGAAGAGAGCTAGGAGGAGAAGGAAGAAATATGATCCCTTAGGGATCGAGGCTACATGCCTCATCAATGGGAAATCGGTGCCCTGTCTCTGATGCGCCAGGTGTAATGTTGAAGTGGCGCCTTGGGAAGACCATCTATCAGAAAACCTCTTGTCGATTTGATGTGCCTTGCTGCGGTTACCTACCTTCTAACAACCTTTATTAACTACCTTGAAAGTGTCCGGTCGGCCTTGGGAACCAAGACACAGGTAACTTAAAGAATACAAAAATGTAGGATCTAGAATTATGGGATCTGGGAACTTGCATTCCGAAAGAAGGAATGAATACAAAACAATATGGGGTTGGTAGGATTCTCCAGAATCTAGAGAATTTTATTGTTCCTTATTATAATTTTTCCCAAGCTTCCAGTACTTGGCCTATGCTTTCTTCATCTATATCTTTGATGCTTACCCACCTACTCCGGACAGCCTCCAATGCCTCTTGAACATCCTCGGCCCCACTCTAGATTTTATCTACCATTTTGATGGCATCATGTGATCAGATCATGGTCTTGGACAATCTAGATAGCCTTCCCTGGTCAAAATCTCTGGCAGGAAGATACAGGCACTCCATCCGCTCATCGAACTTGCTGACATAGTCCTCCGAGATACATGTCCCAGTGGTGAAGGGTTCGAATTAAAATACTCCAACCACGAATGGTTTAAACAGACCCAAGGGGTATTGGGTAGCTGTCACTTTCTCTTTCAAGGCCCTAACCAGTTCCTTGCATACCTCACCCCTGAGGACAAGTCTGGAGTACTGGGCTTGGAGGGAATCATACGATTTGTTTCCCAAAATACTGGACTCTGTAGCGACTTCTTCGCCTATGTTTTATATTTCGCCTGGCCCTCCATTTTTCATACTTGGCTAGATCTTGCTCCCATATAATAGTGGAGCCTTTTCCTGGTTGATAAGAACATCAACCCAATAAAGGTCTGTGAGGGACGCCGCTAGAAATTGTCTCATGGCGGTTACTTGCTCGGCGGCCCACCCATCCATAGCTTGTGCTTTTCTTTTCATGGTCTGCAAAGAGTCCACATCACCCTATGCAAGCAACAATTTGGAGGAAGGGGTTCCATGGTGGACTTTGGATAAAGGCTATGTTAGTTCTGCCAGAAGCGCGAGGACATTGGCATTTTTTTCTCTTTCCTCCTTCAGCTTCTAGCCCTACTTTATGTACCTAGCCTCTATTGCCTTGGTGGCTTCCTTTAGCAAGTCCATTTCACCTTGCTCATCCCTCTTCCCCAATGCTACTTCTGTTATGTTGTATTCTTTGGGCCTTATGGCCACTGCATCTGAATCAAGAGGGGGTGTTGTGATGGTCGCAACTGTAATACCAGTGGGACCAGTCCGAAGAGTATGGACTTCCCATGCTTTCTTGGGCTTCTTAGCCTCTGTATTCCTAGCCATCATTTTAGCCAACAAGAGTGGAGCGCTTGTGGCCACCATCGGGGATTTCCTCTTCTTGGATTCCACCATCCATTGGGGTGCCTGGGGCGGCTTTGTTATCAAGTCTTGAGCACTTATATTTTCCTCAGCATCTAGCAGTGGATTTTCAGGGTGAACTTCATCTCCAGGCTCTTTCTCCTTCTCCTACTCTCGTTCCTTTTCTAGTTCCGCAGAACCTTCTGTATTCTCTACCATACTAGCATCTTCCATTTTGTTATCTGGAGCCTTTCCCCCGGTCTTAATATCATCTTTATTTTTGGGGACTTCTTCATCTCTCCCGATGTCAATTGATTCCACATTTTCATTATCTGGGGCTTCTTGAATGATCTGTTGCTGCTGATCCACTTCACCCATGTCACCCTCATCTATTAGGGCATTCTCTACCATTGGAGTATCTACTAGGGGCGGGTGAGGGTGCTGGCCAAAGTTCAACAATGCGGACGCCTTGACTACCTCACCAAATGTGCTCCGAGGCACCTGATCTCCCAGAGTAACCAATGACATTTGAAGCGTGATGGTTGGAGGTATAGTTTTTCCCTCAAGTCCAGGTTCTCTGACCATCAGTTTCTCATTTGTTTTCTGCCTTGGTATTTCTTCGATCTCTTGGATCAGTATCTCCTCTTGCTCGGGCCCCTCTTTTGTTTCCTCCCGTGCTTCTTGTTCTGGTACTACCTCTTCTTTTCAGACTTCTTTCTCTATGGGGGCCTCTTCTTTATCTTTCCCGGTGATCACTCCTACCACGTGACTTATATCCCCTTGTAAGTTCAGAATTTCATCCACCCTAAATACATCATCAAATTCATCATGTGGGGGCAGGTCATCAGGGATTTCTTTGATTTCTGGGGAATCTGAACTAACCTCAACTGGAGGCATTTTTGGCATGTCGAGGGCGGTGGCTATGCTTGGTGTGGGGGTCACCATTGTTTTCTTTATCTTATAAGTGAAGCCCTGGTATCCAGAATGCTATTATACTCCACCTCAGCAAAAGTCTATCTGCTCATCATCATAGCCAATGACGTGGATCCTGTCAGGCGAGCAGATGCCATTGGAGTTATAGGGAGATCGGCAGATACCTACATGCTAATTTTATGGCTGGCTAGCTTTGTCGACTCCAGTTGCTGATGTAATTGAGCCATCAGAAGGGTGGGGACCTGAGGAGCCTTGGGAACTGAGGCTCCCTCTTTATCTTTCCCTTTACTTGTGCTTGGTTTAGCGATCATGGAAGATGAAGAAGATCCAATGCCAGCTGAAGAGGGAGTAGCTCGTTTGATTATTGGCCTTTTTTGGGTGCTCTTGGGACACACCCCGGTGAAATATTGGTGACTTTCCTCCACAATGCGGTGGCATACCCCTTCAATCGTTAGGTCCTCCGAGGTGGCCCAATCCACTAGAGGAAGATCCTGTTTATCTAGCCCTTGTCCTTTGTATGTTGGATCCTCCAGTGGCCCGTCATATTTAAATCCCTTCGGGAAGGTCCGAAGGTCAAGTGCTTTCATGAGCCCTTTGGTCATCCATGTGTGCTGTCAGGCCCAAAGATCAAAACTATCTTGGTAGTCTACCAAAAAGTCTTCAATGTCTTCTTCATGGGGTGGGGACGCCCGGGGAAGTGTTGTGGAATTCTTGCCAAGAGGATCATAATTTTTTTGGGCATGGTGGAATTCCACCAGCCCTAAGCTTTTCAATTTGTTCTCTGCCTCTTTTGTCGTGGTGAGGCTACACGTATAATCCCCACAATGGATAGGGAATGGAACATTAGTAACCTTCTTCACTGTGAAGAGGGTGTGTAGATCCAGGATCTCCTTGCAAAACTCTAAAAGAATAATTTTGTCCCTGCAATACTGGGGAAGAAGATAAGGCTTCCGGTTGAAGCTTGTCACCCTAATGTAGGTGTGGTGTCAGAATTTGATGAAATAATGACCATAGGTGCTGACCAGGGTCATCACCGCCTGTGATAGTCTATACCCAAAATCCTAGGTAAGGGTTAAGATATTGTGGTAAATGAACACATCATTTACCCGGCAGGAGTTTAGGAAACTGAGTTCCCACTATAATTGAGGATAATGATCCCATGGTGTGACCTTCCCTGTCCCATTCTCGAGTTCCCTGACTATTCCCAAACCTGGAAAAGATGGTCTATGTTGGGATAACACCCAAAGCACATATGATGTCATGTAAAATTGGGAACTCTGGACAAGCGCCTTCATTTGCATATCCACGTGATTAGCTATAATAGCTTCCCAGTTGAAGGTCCGATTGTGGGTTGTGATGTAGTATAGAAAATAGTACATCCACACTAAGAATTGTTGGGCATGGGGCCATTCGAAGATCCTGCACATAAAGATTATACCCACCTAGATGGGATCTTTGAAATCCCTGTGGGGAATTTCCAACTTCATTCTTTTGTGGTCTCGCTTTGGAGACTTCAGCCACTGACTGTTGAGGTGTTTCTGGGAAATTCCTTTGGCATCACCAAATTCCTCCAATGATTTGGCCCTGGTGATGATGGTGGACCCTTTGAACTGAGGAATCCCCAACCTAGAATAAAAATTTGGAGCGTCCAAGGTGATGATTGTGGCGGGGTATTGTAGCGGCCAGGGCTCTAGAAGAAGAACTGTGCGAGTAGGTGCATTGTATAGTATTGCCAACTACTTTATTAATTTTGGTGACTACACTGAACATGGAAATTTTGCAGCCTTTATGATGCCAGAGGCGGCCAAGCAAGTGGCCATTTTGTCTCCTTCGGCCTTTAACCTATAAATGGCCTGGATCAGACCTTGCAATTCGGCCCAAGTTCTGGGGTCCATATCCATTATTTCCTGGACTTTCGAGTCCACCTTGGACACTGCAATAGTTCCCTCCTTTGGATATTTGGAGGTTAAAGGCAGCTTTACTAACATTCTCTCCATTTTGGACTTTGTAGTTGCCTGGGTGGAAGTGGTAGGTAGTTCTGGACTATCAGGAGGGGCAATAATGTCAAACATCTTTGATCAACCTATCCGCATGCTGTAAGACCAAAAAACCATTAGAATATGATACATACATAAAGAACACTAAAATTCTGGAACATCGCCACCCTACTGCACCTATCCAACAAATGTTACGTTCATCAAAATAATCCTGAAATACTTGAAATAATCACGAGTTAAATCTCGAGGTGTCTGGATCTACTGACAGGAGGAAATACAAGACAGGGGGTAGCAGAGGCTCGAAGTCTGGAAAAAAAGGTCATTGTCGTGCCAATGTGATTGATGGGAAACCTAATTTGGCTGACATGGGTTGGTACGTGATCACATGGTAGGTGCCATAAAGGCATTAAAAGAATTAATTAAGACAAGTAGGCCGACATAGGGAAAAATGAATGTGAGATAGGACATATTTGAATGCTCACTCATGGGAAATTAATCCCACCATCAATGCGATGAGATAGAGGAGAGAGAAAGTCACCATGGCTCGAACCAGCGAGGTGTCAAGTTTGAACCGTGGTGAGTCCATCTCAACAAGATCGGTCTCATGGGGTGAAAATGCATGACAAGGCATGAGGAACTCGCAAGATTAAAAGGATATACATAATATATACATGCATAAAAATGCAGAGGGCCGAGGGCCGAAACAAATATACACAAAATATACATTATTCACAAATATTCACAGGGACACACGAACTATCCCAAGGCACTATACATTATTTACATTAATCTACGACCACATAGAGGGTGTAAAACCCTCTGGCGGTGCCAACCCACCAATGGGAGGCAGGCCAAAACACAAAAACAAAAACTAGTAGGACAAAAGCGAAATGAAGCAAAAACGAAAATAGAACCAGAGAAAAAAAATAGAAACAACAAGAAAAACACAGAAACGGCAAAGAACCAGAGAACCCACCTAGAAATCCGTAGAAGAGTGGGGTGAAGAGCACACCAAGAGCACTCCCGTAACAAGCCCTACCCTCAAATGACCATGAACAAGCACCCCAATCAACTAGAAGCAACCCACTAAGCACAGAACAATCATAGCTTAATCGCAATTTGGTCGCCTAAGGATCACTCTGAATGCACAAGTGTTTTCAATCGTGGTAACTGTAAAAGTGACCAGTAATTTCTATTTATACCCAAGGTAAAATAGAGTTATTCCTCTCTCAACGAACTCCAGAATAGGTAAACCTTCAGACTCTTGGCCCAGGGATTCCATGCCACCATACCTTCTCGCAAGGGGAAGACATCGCGGCAGAGAATCCCGGAGTCCGAAATCCGGCTCTGGAAAGAACAACCAACTCTGGGACCGAATCCTGGAGACACGAAAGACAAAAGCAGAAAGCAAAATAAACCTTGCGGGATGGAAAACCCAGAGAAGAAAATAAAGAAAAAAAAAGACAAGACAAACAAGGCAAGAGCCCAAAAGCGAAAAGAGGGGACCCAACATTTTGCACACAAAATGTAGGGACGGGTATGCAAGGCATAATAGTGCACAAACTCCATTTCTATTGGTCGCAATGACTTTCACCTTCCGAAGCTCATAACTTTTTCCCAAGACCTTCATTTTATGAACCATGAGTTATGTGGTGGTCTTGATCATGTTGTCAACAAATTGAGCCCTTTGTTATATTTTTTCTCAATTTCTTAAGGGGGCACCATATTAGCTAGTTACTACTCTTTTGCAGGGGCATACTAGAGCATATTTTTATTAATTATTCTTTGAAACAACGCTTGAAAATGAATTGTATCAAAGAGGGGCAAAATGTAGACACCTAAAACTAACCTATTTCCTGTGCGCACCAATTTCACTAATATTCCTCTTAATTGATTAAATAATCTTTATTATTTAATTAATTTGTGCCTTTCTACCATATTCTAAATTTGAATTCAATATTTCTCCCTAATTTCATAATTAAATAATTTTAATCAATTATTTAATTATTAAACATCTAATTAATTTTCATCACCTTAATCTTCTATCAAGTAATTAAATAATTATTATTATTTAATTATTCCCTATGTCTCTACATTAATTTACTTTGACACTTTATTATTATTGTACATTTATGTAATAATTATAGTTGATCAATTCCTCCTAATTATTAAATAAATGTTAATTTATTAAATTTACTAATTATTCTTCTCATAAATAAATAAGCTTATTTATTTATTTATATTCTTTGATGTGCAATTAAATGAATTTCTTTATTTATTTAATTGGATTATTCTTCTAATTCTAACTAACACTAAATCTTAGTCTAACTCTTCAATCAATGTTCCTAACTCTTCAATCATTATTTCTACTAATCCATCTATTTAGTTCTCTATTCAATATAATTTATACAATCTAGTCAACTCCTCAATCAATTTCAATTCACTAACAATCAAATGAGTTAACCAATCAATCAATTCATTCATGCATCCACTCCACTCTCAATTAGTCTTAGTTCACTAATTAGTCATTTGAGTTTAACTCCTCAATCTATTTGAACAGTTGTCTCCTCAATTCCAGAATCCTAATTGAAACCTAAAATTATATATAATGAGAGCTAATTCTCATAATTCATAACGACATACTTTGAATTCTTATGTTGTCTAGGTGAGCACTTGCTGAGAGCCAACAATTTACATAAAGAAGGAGAAGAGCAAGGGAGACATGAATCTAGTTTGTGTTTTGATTATTTTTAATTGATTTCATTATTGGTATAGTATGCATGTCCATTATTATTAGTTATCTATCTTTCATGTTAGGGACAATTTTTAGCTTTTAGGCTTGTGGTGGTCTAATCTCTTTGTTGTAGGATCGCACACACGAATCTTGAAAACCCTATCTTATAGTTTCCTACACGGGTATATAGTATATACAATTTTATTAATGTCCTAATTGTTAGATATACGTGACTTTGAAGCTTACAAGAAGATCTATGTGGCTTGTATGTACCTACTAAAATTCTTCATACTCCAGGATTCACAAGTACACACATTATTCCTATTGGAACAACACCATTCAATTTCTTGGGTAAAATATCTATGCCACTTTGGTTTTATTTTAATTGTTGGTAGGGGTCTCTTTCTCCACCATTGTTTCCTCCCTTATTGTATCAAATCAGCCCCTTGATATTTATAACATTTCTTAAGAGGAACAATTTCATAATGAATATCAATTGTCTAGCCAATCTGTACTATCATCATCTTCTCCAAAAGTCATTCCTTTGGTTTCTAATTCCTTGTCACTACAAGGAAAATTACCAAGCAATAATAAAAAGAAACAAGATTTATGCCCAGGTAGTTTTCAAGAAAGGAGAAGCAATTGATGGTGCTTTGGGTCTATATTCTTCAACAAAAAATATTCGAGGACATAGTCAAAAATATATACATAAAACACATCTCTACATAGTATATATTGAATAGTCTTCCCATTTTTTACATATTATAATTTCCTCACAAAATCTTACTAATTACCAATTACTAGTTCTACTATTAATGCAAAGGATTGCCCAAGCTATTTTCACATAGAGTGAATAACAAATATTGAACCATCTTCAAATATCAAACTTATTATTTTTCAAATTTTATACACTATGGATCATATTTCTTCACACTTTCTACATTTTCGCTAGCTCTTGCATTTTAAAACTAAGACATGGAGGCACTAACACGACATGCAAACTCTACGACAAAATATTTTGAACTTTGCTCATGTCTTTTCCAACATCTAACTTTTTTCTTCTACATATCCCTTCAATTACTTGGTATCCTATACTATTATAACAAAACGGTCCTACCAGCATTTGGTAGGAACTTAGCTGCATTGCAACCTTGTTTTCAATAAAAATATATCACTATTTTAAAGAAATTTTGATATTTTATAAATTATTTTAATATATTTTCTTTTTTATTAATTTGTATAAATATAAAATTATTTTAGAAAAAAAAATTAATAATTTATTTTTGTTAAATTGTACAATGAATAGAATGAGGCTTTTTACTTATTTATTATTGTGTATAATATAGTTTTCAATTAATTTTTTACTTCACATTGACAAGAATAAATTGATGAGCAACATATTCTTTATTATACACAACTTAATAAAAATAAATCATTAAATTTCCTACAATATGTATATAGTTTAATTAATAATTTATATTATATATAGTAAAATAAGTAATAAAAACAAAAATTATAAAAAATTTAATACACAAAATAAATAATAAATGAATATATTATTTTAATAATGGTATATGTTTTTTTAAGTAAAAGGTTGGAGCGGAAAGATTATGTTAATTATATTTTTTTTTACACCTTCATTGGGTGTGGGCGCTAGTAGGAAAGAATGGAGGACATAAAACTTTCAGCCTTTCCCAGATCTTATGAAAGATCAGAAAAAGGACAAATTGCTACAACAACAACCGCAGCATACCAACGGATAGACAAAAGACAATCCTCGAAAAATGGCATCCACCTCCTATTACATATTACATATTCTAGATGTATACTTTTGAGTTTAGAAGTAATTAATTACAAATGCTAGAAGGACAAAAGAGAGCCAAAAGGAAATGTAACACAACTCAGAGAATCATCAGATATCAAGTTAAAAAAAAAATGGCAAAGCAGGAGCGACTAAGCGAATTTAATTTGACTCTTTTCCCTAATTTTTGGCATTCTTGACATTGGGATTTGACAACATTTCCGCTGCATAATGTTGGGGCCTATGTTCTCAGAGGGTCAAACGATCATTCCCAATGGGTTAAACATGAACAGGTCCCTAGAATGCTCTCACAAGATGACTTTTCTGCAATTCATTCCAGGTAATTCACTACGGTACAAGATCTGAATGCTCAATTCTTTGTTTTCGACAGAACCAGGTATGCTAGTCATTCTAAATATTTTTTTAAGAGGAAACCGCAGAACAATATTTTTAGAGAGTGTAGGAAGGAGGGAAAATATTTAGCATTTAGAGTTCTATAGCTAGATTTCTGGTTTTTGATTGTGTGTGTTTTTAAGCATCAACGTTTCGGATCACACTCCGTGATCCATCATCAGGATGAGAAAACAATAAGGAGAAAATAATAAGCAGCAGACTCAGCGTCACTCAAAGGATAAAAAGGAAGGGCTGGGGGGAGAAAGAAGGCACGGAAAGCAAGGGGGAAAGAATAAAATAATAAAAATAAAAGACTACCAAGGGTAAAAAAGAACAATAATAATAATGATAATAATAATAATAATAATGATAGTAATAATAAAACAACAAAGACATAGGTCACCCTGAAGAGGAACAAAAAAGGACAAAGGACAATGAAAAAAAGAACTAAAGAATAAAAGATACACACACACACACACACACACACACACACACACACATACCCACAAACACATAGAAGAAAGCTAATATATATACATAAACATACACACAAAAACACAACCTACAAATGGATATATATGTATATATATATATATATGTATGTATATATGTATATATATATATATGTATATATGTATATATATGTATATATGTATATATATATGTATATATGTATATATATATATATATGTATATATATATGTATATATATATACATA
>MU225863.1:5865307-5883287 GCA_018584345.1 Thuja plicata
GTGTGTGTGTGTGTGTGTATATATATATGTACATTTATATATTTCTTTATGTTTATGTATGTTTTCGTACTTTTATTCTGGTGTTTATTTTTTATATTTTCTTCTGTGGGTGTCTACATATATATATATATATCTATTTGTAGGTTGTGTTTTTGTGGGTATGTTTATGTATATATATTAGCTTTCTTCTATGTGTTTGTGGGTATGTATGTGTGTGTGTGTGTGTGTGTATATATATATATATATATATCTTTTATTCTTTAGTTCTTTTTTTTCATTGTCCTTTGTCCTTTCTTGTTCCTCTTCAGGGTGACCTATGTCTTTGTTGTTTTATTATTACTATCATTATTATTATTATTATTATCATTATTATTATTGTTCTTTTTTACCCTTGGTAGTCTTTTATTTTTATTATTTTATTCTTTCCCCCTTGCTTTCCGTGCCTTCTTTCTCCCCCCAGCCCTTCCTTTTTATCCTTTGAGTGACGCTGAGTCTGTTGCTTATTATTTTCTCCTTATTGTTCTCTCATCCTGATGATGGATCACGGAGTGTGATCCAAAACGTTCATGCCTAAAAACACACACAATCAAAAACCAGAAATCTAGCTATAAACTCAATGGATTGTGGAAATCTGATCGATTTAATTTAGAGTTCTCCTGAGGGGATTGCCACAAAATAAAACAGTAATGGAGGATGCATGGCTTCCGAATTATAAATAGAATGTACAAAGATTCAAAACCCATAAAAATAGGAAGACTAAGCAAACCCTATATCCACAAGACTGTAAGTTTGAGCTCCCTACCTTTAATCATTTTAGGCATCTTCAGATAAGGAAAGGCATAGAAAATAAGAAAGATAACATATATACACCACCCCACCGATGGGACATAGCAAAGCATTACTCTGGAAATATCCTCCCTGACAGGATTTACTCCCCGATGCCCCAAATTTCCAAAAAATTAATTAAAGCTAATAATTTTATGAAGGATTTACCATCAAAGGCGATTTTACTTTTACAAATGGTTTTAGGAATCACTGTGCAGCCACAGGGATTTATGGGAAGTGGTATGGTCATGAGCTAGAAGAGAATAATATTAGGGTTTGGATCCATGAATCCTTCAAGGAACAGGTAAGTATAACTTTTTTAAATAATAATTTATTTTATCTGGAATGTAGGAATGTATCTATTAGGAATAAATTATTATTTGATGAACACATATTATTTAGGACATGCAATCAAATTTATTAAATGGAAACCAAATTTTAAATATAGTATGTTTGATTGCATCTCTACTCCTACTTGGGTTAAAATTGTAAATATGCCAGTAGAAGTTATGCATAGTAGGATTATTTCACAAATTGGAGATAGCTCAGAAAGAATGGTAGGGTTAGAACTTAATTTACTGAAATCATCTGATGTTAAAATACATATTCAGACTAAGGATATGTTTTCCTTTCCCTGCAACATCAAATTTGAAACTAACCAAATCACATATAAGCTTAATATAGAAAAATTCTATGGTAATATTTCGCATAAAATTTGGCTCAGCCCTAGAAGTGATATTAAAAATAATATTATAGACTACACGACTGACCTTAAGGTTTTTCTTAAGCCAGGCTACAATAGTCTCAATGAAAAAGGGGAAGAATGTAAGTATCCTATATTTCCAAACTCCATTAATATCTTTCCTGGAGCATCCTTTTTAGCAGGGGGGTTTTTCTATTAATAATGAATCCTATGGTGACAAAGTAACTAAGAAGCAGGGGACTCAGAATAAGACCTTATATAGTATGAATATAAATCATGAAGATAATTTCTCCAAAAAGCAATCTGGAAACCAAACATAAAATATTGGAATCATAGGTGAAGATAGAAATATCATGATAAATAACAGATATATAAACCAAGATAACTAGAATTCGGGAAAGATAATCAAAAAACCAATAAGTAAAATAAGTAAACCTTGAACCAAGAATCAGGGTATGACATATCTACAGGTTTTAAAACATAATACAAAACCAATATGTATGAGTAATGATTTGACAGACTCATCGGATGAAGAAACTAGTGATATACAAGATAATAATAGGAAATAACTAAAATGGGTTAGAAAAATAGTGAAGTTAGATAAAAATATAACAGCAGAAGATATCCTCCACTACCATATCGATGAGGAAGCAATAACAGAAGTTGAGAAGGAATCAGACAAGAATGACATTCTAAATAATGAACAAAATGAACAATATATCCCCATCTAGGCTATGGACGATGTAGAATTTAGTAGCCAAACAAACCAAAGGAATCCTAATACCGATAATGAATTTAAGGATGATATAGAGGAAAATGAAATTGAATAACTTAATGACTTCTTAGGACTAAATAATGAATTTGAATATATGCTCATTCTTTGAGTCATTGAATCTATGAGTGAAGGAAACCTATAAATGGACAATCATCTGAATGATGAAGATGTAGGCAGTAAGGTAAGGAATATAGGCTTGGAAATATCCTCTATTGGTAAGGAGAACCCAAAGTTTCCAAAATAGATAAATAAAAGGGGAAGAAAATCCCTTAAAGAATTACGACAGAAGGATTGAGCAGCTTTAGGACAAGTAAAAATTACAGCTATTATGAATGAAGGGAAGGGGAAGTACCTTCCCAAGGCACCATGAAAATAATTTCATGGAATGTTAGGGGTTTAAATGCCCCTAACAAACAATGCCTTCTTAAGACAAGCCTTACTTCTCTAGAGGCACATCTATATTTAATACAAGAATCTAAACTACGAGAGGAAGGGTACACTAATCTAATTCGTAAACCAGGAATATGGGAAATTAATGGAGTGGAATTGGTAGGTGCTTCTGAAGGACTAGCCTTTATATGGAACCCAAGGTTTATCTTACCAACCTTTATCATTTCTAACCCCCAATGGATGGCGGCAAAGATCAAGAACTTTAGTAGTAACTTATAATTCATTATTATTAACATATATGGACCAAAGTTCCTTTGTGAGAAGAGAATAATATGGCAGGCAATTTACACTTTTATTCAAACCAATCCAAATATGAACATCTTTGTAGTAGGGGACTTTAACTCAATCTTAGACATTAGAGAGAAATCAGGGGGCTCCAAGAGTATAACTCAAACAATAATAGAATTCAAAGAATGGATACAAGTGATCAATGCAATGGATATTCCCTTAGACAATGGCTTATATAATTGGTCAAATAAAATAATTAACTCTAAACTAATCAATGAGAAACTAGATAGATTTATTCATATCGGTGACCTAACAAATTTAAAAGTTAATATTAAAGCAAGTATTGTTGCACATTTAGGATCTGATCATTATCCAATTAAATTGGAATTAGTAGAAGATTCAATACCTAAAAGGAACTCATTTAAATTTGAAAAAATGTGGCTTAAAAATGAAGAGTGTATACTCAAAATAGAAGAATGGTGGAAAGAAAAAAGTTTTAAAGGATCAAACCTTTCATTCTAAATCCAAAACTGAAACACTTAAAACATAGAATAATTGAATGAAATAAATTACAATTTGGAAACATATTTGAACAAAAGGAAGGATTGGAAAAAGACATACAAGATTTAAACAAGGTTATTCTCAGAGATGGGATGACTATAGAAACATATTATAAGGAGGAAAATTTTTTAAGTGAGTATGAGGATATATTGACTAAAGAAGAGTCATACTGGAAACAAATATATAGGGAAGTATGGTTAAATGAAGGAGACAAAAATACAATTTTTTTTCATAACAGCTCTAAAGCTAAATGAAACTTTAACAAGATCACTAGTATTAGGAAGGTTAATGGAACCATACTCGAAAATCTAGAAAGCATTGTGGAGGAGACAGTTAGATACTTTGAAGGAATGTTGAATAACTTGGAAGGATAGAATAGGACAGCCCAAATTGAGATTCTAAAAAATATACTGAGTATTATTACTAAAGAGCATAACAATATAGTGAACGCTAAATTCACCAAAGAAGAAGTTGAAAGGGCTTTGAAACAACTTCATACTGATAAGTCCTCTGGACTAATGGGTTCCCAAATTTCTTCTATCAACAATCTTGGCACATCATAGGGGAAGAGGTAGTAGAAAAATTAGAAGGCATGTGAAATTCAGGCCAGATTCTCCAAGAAATAAATAATACCTTTATAGAATTAATACCAAAAAAGTATACCCGAGAAGTCTGGATGATTACAGACCTATATCATTATGTAATACAATATATAAATTGTTAACTAAAACCTTAGCAAACAGACTTAAATTGTTCTTACATATGCTTATCTTGGAGGAACAATCTGGTTTTATTCCTCGTAGGTCCATATTAGATGGAGTAATTATAGCACAAGAAGCCATACACACTTTCCAACATAACCATAATCCGAGCATGCTTATAAAACTCGACATTAGTAAAGCTTATGATAAAGTAGATTGGAGATTTTTATGCAAATGTCTAGAATCATTTGGTTTTTCTAAACAGTGGATCAACTTAATATTTGAGTGCATATCAGGGCCAAAAATATCTATCATGGTGAATGGTAACCCTATTGGTTTTTTTAATATTACACAGGACATTAGAAAAGGTGATCCCTTATCCCCTTTTCTCTTTGTCATTATGACAGATGCCCTAGGAAGAACACTAACTAAAGCAAGGAACGAGAACTTGATATGCGGTGTAAAGATCACTAAGGAAATGGAGGCTTGTACTCATCAAAAATTTGTTGATGACAACCTCCTCTTTGTTCAAGCTAATGTTATGGAAGCTAAAGCAATTAGAAGTGTACTAAATATGTACTCAACTGCCTTGGGACAACAAATAAATAAAGAGAAATCTGAGATATATTTTCTTAACACCTCTAGAGATGACCAACAAAGAATAAGTAGGATACTAGAATATAAAATAGGGGAATTTCCTTGCAAATACTTGGGGATACCCTTGGATAAGGGTAGCAAATCAACTAACTTATGGAGTAAGGTTTTAGAAAATATTGATAAGAAAGTTGAATCATGGAAAGGAAAATGGTTAACAAGTGTTGGGAAAACCACAATGATCAAATCGGTACTCTCAGCTATACCTATTTACCAAATGATGTGTCTTAGTCTGCTGAGAGGAATAGAAAAGGATATAAATTAAAAATTAAAAAACTTCTTCTGGCAAGGTCCAAATGACAAGAAGAGATTAGCTCTAATTGCATGGGATAAAATATGCAAACCTTTAGATGAAGGGGGGATAAATATAAAGAACATCAAACAAAAAAACATGGCTCTAGGAGCTAAATTAGTATGGAAAATGTACAGAGATCAGGAGGCAAAGTGGGTTAAAATTCTTAGATTCAAATACTTAGATGGAAGAGACCCGTTGAGTATTTTCAGACTCTACTCCCCTCCCAAAGGATCAAGGATTTGGAACTTCATAATGGAATGTTGAAATGTTATTATAGAAAATATCACATGGGATAATGGAAATGGAAGCAAAGCATTATTCTGGGAGGACTCGTGGAATGCATGTCCTTCTCTTAGTACTAGTCTTAATGATGATCCAGAAATAGAAATGGTTAAACAAGCAAGAGGTATTTATGTGAAGGATCATATAGAGATAGAGGAAAACAAACCAGCCTTAAGATGGAAGTGGAAAACCCTCAAAAACCTTGGAATATCAGAAAATTTTAAGAATAAATTGGAACAAGCTATTTCAAATAGGAAAATTAACCCGTTAAAGGATCCCAACAGGATTATTTGGGGTAAATCCAAAAATGGGGATTACAGCACAAAGTATGGTTATAAATATATGAATACAAGGGAACAAATCTAGACAACACTGCCTATAGACCTATGCTGGAGAAAACTATGTCTGTCCAAAGCCAAAATGTTCACTTGGGCTACAACTCAACACAGGATTCTAACCGCTAAATGGTTTCAAAAAATAGGATATAACGGTCCATTGAGGTGTGTTTTTTGTGAGGAGTGTGAGTCTATTGACCATATTTTTACCAATTATGACTACTCCTACAAATGATGGATATGGTTGGCCAATAAGCTAGGATGGAAAATTGCATTACCCAATAAACTGGTGGATATTCTCACATCATGGCCAAGAAGAAAATAATCTGGGGTGTATGGGAAGATTTGGACAATAGCGCCCTCCATAATCATATGGGAATTATGGAATGAGAGGAATAGAAGGATTTTTAAGGATAAAAAAATAGATCTAAACCAATTTCTAAACAAAATAGAAGCAAGTATAGTCGAGGTCGTGAATAACCGTAATATGAATGGTAGAAGAGATATGGTTTTTTCACACTATGATGAGAAAATATGTAAACTATGGTATAGACTAAAGATCCCACCCTTTATAGTTCAAATTAATGTAGATAAGGAGGCCTTAAGATTTAATTACATATGGAAGCCACCCACTGAGGGATGGTTAAAATTAAACTTTGATGGGGCCTCTAAAGGAAACCCAAGTAAAGCAGAGTAGGGTGTTGCATTCATGATGAATCAAGGAAATTGATAGCATCCAAAGAAGCATTCTTAGGAATGGAAACCAACAATGAAGCTGAAGGTAATGCCTTAATAGAGGAAATATTTATGTGCAAATGATTTAACCTAGAAAAAATAGAGATAGAAGGTGACTCCTCATTGATTATTAATGCCATTAGAACAGGTGGTACACAAAATTCCAGAAACTTAATGGATTGATTAAGAGGGCCTTAAACATATTAATTTTTTTTAAACAATAGACTATTAGCCACACTTATAGAGAAGGTAATCAAACAGCCAATCTTTTAGCTAATAGAGGGGCAAAAGGAAGGAATGAAGAAACAATGGAAAGGAATAACTTTGATATATAGGGGAAAATTAAAGGAAGATAAAGAACTATAGAATATAGAACCAAAATAAAAGTAAATACTTAAGAATAAGTAAAATTGATCATCAAAACAAACAAGATATATAAAGGCAACATAGAAACAAAGTAAATTTGTCTTGTAGTAAGTATTAGGAATAACTAAATAAAATAGTAAAAGATAAAGGAAATCGGGGGATAAGAAACGAAAGGAAGATAAAAGACCAATCATTTCATCTGAGCTTTAGCAATAACATAGGGTGATATATTAAATAGAGGTATCATGTTGAGATGAGGCTAGCAAGGTGGAAGGTTAATGGCTACTGCTATTAAACTGAGATGCACTAAACCGCAGCTGGCCTTCGATGGGAAAATATCTCTAAAGTGAATAAAAAAGGTAATTCTTGTTACCCATGATATAACTGTAAGGGCGATATATATTATTCTAGGAAGTGAATACATCAAAAATGATAATTTCTATAGGGTAAACTCATATACCCCTACAATGTTCATTGCCTCAGCCTTACATGCAGATCCTGACATCAGGGATATTGGGATACTATGTAGAAAAGTCTTTAAGAGGAAATATTTGGTAGATTTGGGGAAGGTAATTGCAAGCATTAGAGAGGATTTGACAATACCAAGGCCAAGAGATTATCAACAATATAGGGGAGATAATAGTAGCACTCAAACCTACCCAATAATGATGATTGCAGATAGGAATAGGTACATTGCAGAGATGCCAACCATAACGAGGAATCAAGACTTTTTGTTTACCTTCATGCATATCATAACTACTAGAGAACTTGGGTGGTTCGATAAATTTGTAATTGAGGATGAAGTGGGTTTGAGTATCCATTGCGATGAAATGTATGAAGAAGAGTAAATAATAATTTTTATATTACTTAATTTATTATAAAGTAACCCAAGGATTCAATGAGAATTTTATTTATATTGGGAAAATGAAAATTTAGGATAAGTTAAAGCATGTATTGAATATATGTATGTATGAATATGAGATATAAATGCATATTTATATATGGATATGTTTAACACAGACGGGAAGATATAAATTAATGGACTCATTTTCTAACTATAAATGCTAGTGGAGGCTTCACAATTAAGAAAACATATATTATGAGATCTAATATATATGCAATCAAGGATGAAATGGTTTAGATATAAAATGTGAAGAATTGCTTGTAGAAGGGATAATAACAATTCTGCATGACTAAATCTGTCTCGATGTCACTTAAGATATAAGTTAATTTTATATAGTTATGATTTTACAAATATATTTATGTGTGCATGTGTCAATATGAGATATACTCACATATTTATATATGGATATGTTTAATGTAGGGGAGTAGCCATTAGTAGATTTATTTCCACATTATAGATAAAATGTTTATTCAGAAGTAATGATAAGGAGTAAGGAAAAATGATTAAGGCTATCATTGCTTCATCCTCAAGAAAAAATTAAGGCATAAGAACCACACAATGAGAATTAATCATAAAAAAGAAAGTACGACATAATCATTAATCAATGAAATTGAAAAACCTCACATTGCCGATCAAAATAAGAAATTATGATGACAGGTAAGTAACAACTATTAAGCAATAAATGAAAGTAATGAAGCTTTAAAGTAGAAAGGGAATCAAATAAAATTAAGTGGGAAAGAAATCACACAAAGACTATATAGAGAATAGAGTAACTGACATTAACACCAACATAAACAAGTGCACAACGATATAGAGGTGAGAAATTTGGTACTCTGGTTTCCAAGTATTTATGGAGATGTGTACCAATGTGCATACCTTTCACATTAAATTATCTCAGGACATGGCTTTTCTAGGTAAAATTACGCCAGAACAATGGAAAAAAATCCTTAATCCCATGGATGACTTGGCTAGAAGAGCCATGGAATGGGTCATTGGGGATGCAAAATATGATTATAGCTTTACAATGCACACTAATGGTGACATTGTTGGAGTTTTCATTTCATGCATGCTGAGAGCAGGGTATAAAAAGGCAGAAACTATAGAGCTGAGTGAGAAAGTGTTCATCAGTAAAATTCTAGGGGATTTGGAGGAAGTAGTTAGCAGTATAAATTTTATTCAAATGGTTCCATACCCAGAAGATTACATGAATGCAGCTATAGGGCTGTTGGAACATGATGGTAGAGTTAAACGCAGGTCATGCCTAATGGTTAAAGATATTGATATCTTTGATAATAACTGGGAATAGGTGAAAAGAAATATCAAATTTATAATAACATGGAAACATGTGAGGGAGGTAACAGAGCCCAAATGGCTCATACAATATTTTGAGGCAGAGGGATTTAGTATTCCTCCTACGGTAGAGAAGCTTGATATGAAGTAGATACAGAGCTAACCACCAATCTTTATTAAAAAATGATGGCTGAGCCGAACTCTGATAGCAAAAGAGGGACATAGGCATGAGGAAGGCACGGACGAGGAAATAATGATCATCAAACAAAAGGAGTGAGACATAAAGAACAATATATGAAGGTTTTTTGCTTTTTAAAAAGGGATATAAAATTGATCTACGCCTAGATATGCTCCTTTTAAGTTTAATATTGAAGGATAGATAGCATATAATACAAACATGGATTGTAAATAGAAGTACAATAGATAAAGATACTATGAAAATTAAAATGTAATGACAATATGAACATTATATGCTAAGAATTTCTTTACTAGCAAGAAGAACATGTATTAAGGTAGAAATAATACACACACACACACACACATATATATTCACATATTTAATGTACATATATATATGTAAGTATCCATGTAGATCTATAATATCAGCATCAAACTGAAGGTATGAAGTTTCAGATTTAGTAAATAAGGGTTTAGGTAATACATAGGAAATATGAGAAGAGTAATATTATGAAGAAAGTGCTAATATCATAGATTATGATAGAATAGAGTGAAGACCCATACTCTTTTTAGATGAATAGTAAGATGTATAGATATGGAAGTAAAGGAGAAGTATCTTGTCATAATATATGTAGAATCTGTACACAAGACCTTTACATATAAATATATTTGTTAATCTCTAAGTTTTGTTGATTATTAGTTTCCTACACTTAGTCATTTATGTAAGCAGGTTAGATGGTCATCACTACAGCCGAGCTATCCAGTATAGTCATTGCCGAGCAGATTTATGGTTGTTGAGTGACTCAGAAATCAAGCAAAATTTGATCATGTTCATGTCGAGCACCAGAGACTTAAGTGTCGAGCAAGACAGGTTTGACATACATGTCAGAAATGACACAAACTTTAAGGTAAAATGTTTGGGCTGACTTATGAGAGTTTTGGGCTGACATATGTGAGCATTTAATATTCTCTACTTAGTTGATTATGCATTTAATTGTTTTATCCTATGCGTAGCATGAATCCAATCAGAAAATTGGAATGCCTTGGAGGCATAAGCATTAGATCTTGATCATTGATCTAGATCTCGTTGCCAGATTCATAAAGACATATCAGATTGCTTCTTACCCTAGTTTTTAAAAAGGTGTAAGAAGTGTGTGCATTCATTAGAGATGTGGAGAGGGTTATTTTGTGATAGAAGCATAGATCTAGCAGAGTGATAGAGCAATGAACAACAAAGTAGAGACATATCAAATTATAAGATCAGAAAAGGTATTGCAAAGAGGAGATCCGTTATCAGCATCAGAGTGCACATCAAAGGATCATATCTTGAGACATTCTAACAAGTGTATCAGGTGAAATCTCTTAATAGAGTGGTTCTAGCATAGCTTTCTAAATCTCTTAGCCGAGTTCTTACTTTATTGTAAGTTGAAATCCTTTCACAAGGTAGATTGTAATGATCTAAAGCTCTTAACCGAGTAGACCTTTAACCAGGTAGATTGCATATTATAATCAAAAAAATTTAGCCCTAACATGCACACTTTATTTCTGTAGTAGTGAAGAATTTTTGGGTGTTATCCCCACCCCAGTTTTACCTATTTGGGTTTCTGGGTTACCAAATTCTATGTCATGAGTTATTTATTTCATGTTGTGGATGCTTATAGTTGTTAGATTAATTTCACATATGTATGAATGTGGATCAGTTAGTTTTAATTGATTAAGTTTCAAGATCTGATTCACCCCCCNCTGATTCCCCCCCCCCCCCCCTCAGTATCTTGCTTTCCCAATATTGTATTTCCAACAATTGGTATCAGAGCTCAATTCTCCTACAAAAAGTTTTAATCAGCTTGAGAGTATAGATCTAGAGATCGAGATTTACAAATTGGGTAAAGTCATTGAGAATCAAAAGATTGAAATTCAGCTAGCATTGCATTAGCTTGAGACAGCTAGAAATGAATTGAGGAATTCATTGACATATAGGAAAGATTTGGCCAAAAAAATGAATGATACTCACTATTAGGAAGAAGACACTGCTAATCTATTTCAGAATGGAGATTCTACTAAGAGAAATGCAATAATTGCAGATCTACTAGAAAGGAACAATGCACTGTGTGAAGAAGTCAGGAACCTGAAAAGAGAACAATAAATGCAGACAATAAGACTATGTGAAGTAGTGGAAAAAAATAAGAAAGTTGAAGATGAAAAAGCTATGGCTGAAGAAGATAAAAGAATGATGACTTTCAAACTTGATGAAAGAAAACATGATGTACAAATGATGACAAACAATCAGGTTGACATGGTGAATCAACTGCTACTTGCAAATCAGGAGATCAATAGGAAAGACAAGGAAATAATGAATCTGAGATCTGAGAATAGTCAATTGAAGTATGAATTGAGATTAGAGAAAGAACTTAATGAAATTTTGAATAAACTTAATGAAGCTTTGACTCATTTTGAGAACTTGATTGAAGCATCAAGGAGATCAAAAGATTCTTCTGGATTAGGCCACACTAAACAAAGTACATCTACTAAGAAAGGAGAATCATCTAAGAATAGTGAAAAGAGGAATGCAAAGATAAAGAACAACAAGCCTTTATGCCATCACTGTGGAAAATCGGGACACACAACAAACATATTCCGAAGCAAGAATGGTAAGTCCAACCCTAAACTTAAGTTCAATGGTTATTGCTTTAACTGCAAGAAGTTTGGACATAAAGCACATGAATGTTGGGCTAAGGCAAATGATGCACCTCCCACACTGAGAATCAATAGATATTGTTACAACTATCAAAAATTTGGACATAAGGCACAAGATAGTAGATCTAATGCTAAACAACAATGGACATCGAAGACACAAGAAAAAGAACCAAGGAAAGGCAACACTTACAATTGGGATTATAACACAAGGAAAAGTTGTCATTACTATGAAGAGTATGAACATGCACCTGAAGACTACATAAAGACACACTTTGGAGGAAGATCTAAGAGTTGGATGAATGGAAGCCTAGTTTCCTTTAGTTGTTTGAAAATTGGTCATACTAAGAGAGAGTGCAAGACAAGAGTACCTGCTCCTACTCTTGAGGAAATTAGAGCATAGATGAACCAGACATGGGTAAGGAAGACAAAACTAAGAAAAAATGAAACTACTAAAGCTGAGGTCACCCAATCCAATGGATCAGGTGATCACACCATCTCAAACTAAGAAAAAGAGGTATGTAAGAAACTACATTTAAATTTCATATCTTACATCAGTTCCTAACATATAAATGTACAAAAGTCCATATCTACATATGTTAAGATGTACCAGGACATATTTGAAGACATGTACCAAGAAAAAGTCCAAACTACACTATAGGTGTTGAGCATCAGTGGTATGCACTAAGGCTGAGCTCTTAAGTGTATGCCTAGCTGATATGGTTGAAGTAATTTTTATGATTTGCTGAGCACGGTTAGCCGAGTGGTATGCAAGTTGTGTTAGTTAGTCGTGGACAGATATTTGGCACTAAATCAATGGTCATAACATTTAATGCTGACCTACTTTGACCTTTGGAGTCTATAAAAGGATAGAGCCATTTATTCTTCATTCTTACCTTGTGATTTAGAATTCCATAGAGCGATTGAGGATTTGCGAACTTGATTTCTGCAAAGTTTTTCGAGGATCTTTTCAGTGTGTCATCGAAAACCTTAAAGTGAACAGTGCAAAGTGTGACTTGTCGAGGTACTCTATTCATCTCTTTGAAACCCTAATTTTTGAGATCATGGCCGCAAGTTCCTTCGCAGCAGTTATGGATATGGAGATTCAAGTTGAATTGGTGAGGAGTGACGCTTGTTCATCTCGCAACTTCTGTGTCGTTCCAGAAAGCGCTACCCAGGGTGATTTTACTGGAGCCCTTTTGTCAATTCCACCCAAGGTACTGATGATACATGATGTAAGATCCTAATTATATAGTTAAAATTGGTGAAGTCAGAGACAGCAAATTGAGGGAATCCTAAAACAAATTGTGTGAAAATGGAATTTTGAAAGATGAATTCAAACATCTAGCTGACAAAGGGTTAACTCATGCCCTAGACTTCCCATAGGATTTTAAGATGGAATGGATTAAGATTTTCTTGAGCCGAGTACATGACATGAATATTTGGCTAGACAATGGACCAGTTAAGATTACAAAAGATATTATTCATAGGCTAACTGGGTATCTGATTGTTAGTGGGAAAAGGACCATGAGTGATCAGAAGAAAAAAGATATTATAGCTAATACTGGAGTAGTTTGGAACAATAGAGGCATTACTATTTCTACAATCAAGGATTTGGAGCTTGATTTCGGAGTAAGGGTAATTGCACATAAGTTCTATCAATTGAGCCGACTGGACAGTGTTCCATGTATGGCAGTCGATCAAGCTTGGAAGATAGTGAAAAAGAATCATACTTAGGACCTTGCCAAGATATAGTTGATGCAACTGGCAGAGAACCTTTCTTCAATCAGGAAGGCAAAGAACTCATCATGTAAGTTTGGTTCTCTACTATTTTTTATATTCTTCTATGTACAAAATTCATTTCCCACACTTTGAAATATTGTTTGGAAGAAGGACAGGCCTATCACTCAGTAGATAAATGCATTTATTCAGAAATTAGATAGTAACTTCAACAATATTATGGGAACATACTTTGTTGAATTCAAGAAGAGAATGAGGTTGAGAAGTAGAATTCCCAGTTCATTAGTGGAGAAGCATTATGAGGAGATCTGTTTTCTAGTGGACATAGATTACACCTAAGTGCAGGCAGTAGTGGCTAGGGTATCATGGCTGAGGCCATTACCTTATGAAGTTAAAATTGATGAGACATCTACAACAATCACAACACTCCTAGCATAGGATATTGATATCTCAGTTCAATGATTTGGAAACTATGAAGAAGCAAAGGCCAAAATATCTATGAATTTGAAGGATGGAACTATGGAGAGGAAGAGGAAAAATATTGTTAAGAATCTGAAGAAAATGGCTGGGTTACCAAGTGATGAGGAGGTAGAGGATGCACCTCTAGGCCTAACTACTAGACAGGGAGAAGAAATATCTACTGAAGAAGAAGAAGTTAGTGAATCTGAGGGAGAGATTCTTGTGAAAGCAAAAGGAAAGCAACCAGCTATTGCTAAGGTAACCAAGCCAAGTAAAGAAAAACCTAAGATTACCCCTCCTATTGTTAATTTTCCAAGGACAAGGGCATTAACTATTTCTTCTCTTGCAGTACAAACTAAGGTATATACAAAGAAGTATGTTGGAGAGAGCAGTTCTAGTAAAAGGAAACAAGTTGCAACAAAAGGCTATGCCGAGCCTACTTGTAAAGAGATCGAGGATAAAACTATACTTGGAATATGAAGATGATGAGGATATAGATACAGACGTACCTAACAACATACCTACAACACCATTTAAATCAATGATAGATATTGATGAGGTATGTAAGAATCTAAGAAGTAATTCAGGTTTAGCAGGATTCAAATTTATAAAGTATGAAAAACAGAGTGTAGTAAATAAGCACAAGATTCAAGAAGATTTAATTTATATGATGGGCACATTCAAAATGATACCTGTAGAGATAGGATACAGTGTCCCTATAGAACTATATGATATTTTGTCTCAAAAATGGCAATATGTACTGATGACAGAAAGACAAATAAGGGAAGGAACATTGGCTAAGATCATTCCTGATTTGACTAAGAAACAGATAGCTAAATTCATTGATGAATATAAAGGGAATTTCATTCCTAAATAGAGAGCCTATGCTATTTTGAGGAATGATTTTGAAGGTATTGTACAACAGAGAAACAAAATATGGAAAGAAATTTTTGGGTTAATCACTAAGAAAGTTGATGAGAAGGTTGGAAACAACTCAGAACCGAAAGAAATGGAGAAAGAAACTGCTATAGATCAAGAAGAAACAGAGACTGAAACCCACAAGGAAATAGGTGATGAGCAAGTTACAGACTTGAAAATGGATAGTCCGATTGACACCATAATTGATGACACTAGCAATTTGGATGTCAAGGGTCAGGATGAGCTGGTAGACACAAGTATCGAATCGCCTATCAAGGCTACTGAGGCTGATGAAGAGAAAAATGAAGAGAAAGAAGCCAAGAAAGAGAAGATAGAAGAACAAGAGGTAAAGACTGAAAATCTTCCTATTTTAGAGGTTGTGCAAATAGTTTTAGATAGTGGAGAGGAGATAAAAGATACCGAGCCTAAAGAATAAGAAGTTGTACAAGTCTTGGTTGCTCTACCACACTCTGCATCATCTACTCCCATTGGACCTAAAACCAGGGGTATGCCTGATCGTGAGGCAATCTTGACTAAATTAAAAGATGTAATGGGAAATAACACTATTAAAGGAAAAGGTGTTGATGGAACAGAGTCGAGCATCAGCTCACCAGAACTCAAGAGGAGGAAAATAATTAAGAAGAAGTCTCCAAACCTAAATGTCACATTTGATGAAGTCATTGTGATTCCAAAATGGGATCCCAATGAGTTATCTTTTGAACAGATAGAGACTCTTCAAGACCTACTTAAGAGGAAGAAAAGGCAAGAAAAAATGAAAAGAGAGAAAAAACAAAAGCAAGTTTCACATGACATCAAGGATAGCTTTGTGAAATCTTTTGACATGGAAGATGAAAATCCTCAAGCAACTATTCTGGAACAGTTAGTTCACATTGTGCAGAAGGTCAATGATGAAAAAATTGAAGCTAATGAAAATTTATTGCAATGTTCTAAAAGAAAATTTGAGAACAAAGTCATGGAGAAGATCTCAGCAGAGATTGCTACAAAACAGGTTGAACTTTCTTCTCTTGTACAGACTCTTGAGGAAGTTGCAAATAATGTTTATTCTTTGTATAAAAAATTATGTGATGTAGAATTTTTTACAAAGGATAATCTACAACTTATTAAGAAGCTGAAATTAGATTTGAAGTCAACTGGTATTTCATTAAGCATGGATGCTAGCACTATCTCCATACACTTTAATAAGCTGACTCATACACAGAGAACATTAGCCAAGCTTATGGATGAAGATGCCAGAATAAGAGGAAAGTTAATAACTATTCAGACTTCCTTAATACCTCATCTGGAGGTTATTTAGAAGGAACCTTCAGCTACAAAAGACTTAGTCAAGAGAGATTCTCATCTCTCTACTACATATAGTTTGGTGAGTCTAGCTGTTGAGCTAGAAATCAAGTTACATGTTATGAAGTATGTAAAGGACAGTTGGGATACAACATTTTCTTTAAAATTACAACTTCATAAATAGTTTTTGGACAAGTATAACTTAACCCCACCAGCTATCAATGACAAAAACAAGGGGGAAACTGATAAGGGTTCAGCACAAGAGGAACAAAACTAGGTATAAATATTGCTGAAGGCATGTATACTATGTAAATTTTTGTATGTAGTATGAAGTACATTCCTAGGGGGAGTACATTGTCTACTTAGGCAAATTTTGGATGGAAAGAAATGATAAGTGTGTTTTTGCCACTAATATCAAAGGGGGAGATTGTTAATCTCTAAGTTTTGTTGATTATTAGTGTCCTACACTTAGTCAATTATGTAGGTAGGTTAGCTGGTCATCACTGCAACCGAGCTATCCAGTATAGGCCGAGCTATCCTGCATAGTCATTGCTGAGAAAATTTATGATTGGCAAGTGACTCAGAAATCAAGAAAAAATTGATCATGTTCATGTCGAGTGCCAGAGACTAAAGTGTCAAGCAAGAAAATTATCACATACATGTCAGAAATGATACAAACTTTAAGGTAAAATGTTTGGGCTGACTTATGAGAGTTTTGGGCCAACATATGTGAGCATTTAATATTCTTTACGGAGTTAATTATGCATTTAATTGTTTTATCCTATGCGTAGCATGAAGCCAATCAGAAAATTGGAATGCCTTGGAGGCTTAAGTACTAGATCTTGATCGTTGATCTACATCTCGCTGCTAGATTCATAAAGACATATAAGATTGCTTCTTACCCTAGTTTTTTAAAAGGTGGAAGAAGTGTGTGCATTCATTAGAGATGTGCAGAGGGTTATTTTGTGATAGAAGCATAGATCTAGCCGAGTGACAGAGCAGTGAACAACAGAGTAGAGACATATCAGATTATAAGATCAGAAAAGGTATTGCAAAGAGGAGATCCATTATCAGCATCAGAGTGCACATCGAAGGATCATATCTTGAGACATTCTAACAAGTGTATCAGGTGAAATCTCTTAAAAGAGTGGTTCTAGAAGACCTTTCTAAATCTCTTAGTTGATTGCTTACTTTATTGTAAGTTGAAATCCTTTCACAAGGTAGATTGTAATGATCTAAAGCTCTTAACCGGGCAGACCTTTAACTAGTTAGATTGCATATTGTAATCAAAATTTTGTAGCCCTAATAGGCACATTTTATTGTTGTAGTAGTAAAGAATTTGTGGGTGTTATCCCCACCCCAATTTTACCTATTTTGGTTTCTGGGTTACCAAATTCTGTGCCATGAGTTATTTTTTTCATGTTGTGGATGCTTATAGCTATTAGACTAATTCCATATATGTATGAATGTAGATCATTTAATTTTAAGTGATTAAATTTTAAGATCTAATTCACCCCCCCTCTCAGTATCTTGCTTTCCCAATATTGTATTTCCAACTATATATATATATATATATATATATATATATATAT
>MU225863.1:5910754-5923074 GCA_018584345.1 Thuja plicata
CCTTATCTGTCGTGCAGTACACATTCTTTGAACACGTGTGCAGGCACTGCTGCGTAAAATGAAAACTGACGCTGCATTCACGATCAATTACCTCAGCAACATTTTTGAAAATCAACGATGGACGGCCAAGAAGCTCCCAATGGCAGTCATTGGGCTCTCGAGCATTCTCAGCCATTGATCTTAAAAAGAGGCTGGGCCTTTCTCAAATAGTAATGCCTACGGCATAAATATATTAAAGTAATTTAGGAATATTAAACATAGCTAAGGTGACATGGAAGCATGTATAATTAGGAAAAGTTACCTAGTGTTATTGCTAAGAAAGTAAATATAAAGAATTTAAAATACCATAAATGTTAGATAAGAATTATCTACATACATTAATAAGACATACAATGGAAGCACATGATAAGGTTCATAAATATATAAGCATGGTCCCATAGAATATACATGTAATCTTATAATATATCACAAGAAAGGAGTCTGATAACCATTACATTTTGCTCTCTACATATCTATCCTTGTCTCTCTATCTTTCCTACTCAGTGTCTCTCTCCCTCTCTCTACATCTCTCCTTGTCTCTCTATCTTTCCTACTCAGTGTCTCTCTCCCTCTGATCTCTATACCTGTGTCTCTTATATCTATCACCTTCCTTCTCTTTCAACAATTTTTTTCATAATTGACCTTTTATACCTCTTCGGCGTACCCATTAGTGTCCCATTGCACACCAGAGAGCAATTGGTGGTATACTTGTACTCCTCAATTTCTGCTCGCTTTATTGCAATTTCAAAAGGCGCGTTGGATTTCTTCTTTCTCGCAACCGTCCAATAAAACAAATGGCAACCCATTATAGGCCTATAAAAATATCTGTCATGGCAATTTAAAATAAAAATATTTGTCATGGCAATTGTCAGATAAGCGAAATAAAAATCTTTCTGTCGTTTTGAGGATCTGGCGCATAAAAAACACACAAAAACATATTCTATATCAGATTTCGCAACATAGACAAAATAATTTCCTTCGCAGTGGTTTCCAAAAGTTTTACGTCAATTGACGTGGCGTAAGACGGTACCGACCACGATGAAGTCGGGCCCTATTGACGACAAATACCAGACTACTTTCCAGCACAGACGTAATGACATTGACAGCGAATAATGGTGCTACCTACAAATATATTGGTTTTTTAAGGTATTAGAGAAAGGTATCAGTTATCCTTCCCGGTTCAATAATGGTTTATTTATTGTCATAGTGACACTTCAATAATCTTTCACTTAATTAATTTTACATATATCAATAGTCGATCATTTATGTACCAATAGTCGATCGTTTTTTTAGCTTTTTTTATTCATGCATTTGTGCACCACTAGTGAGACATTTGTCCAAAAGTATTGGTGATTTTGAGTGGACAGTTATTGGACCATCTTCAAGTAGGTGTCAGATAACACTTTGAAATTACCACTTCTTGACCCTTTTGCGCATAACTCCTACAATGTGCATTGTTAATACCCAAAAGTCAGAACCTTAACTTTAAACAGTTAAGTCAAACACAAAGACAATAAAAAAAAATCATCGAAATCTGATATACTTTTTAGGATATATAGGTGCACGAAGTTAGCTATAGCAACTACTAGTGCATTTCCCCTAGGAGAAGCTTACTAGCAGTTGCTATGGCCAATTTTGCACATTCACATATTCTATATCAGAATTCTACATAGGGGAAAGGATTCAGTAGTTGAGCACCCTAACATCACATTTCTCAAAATCTATATCCGAATTCTACATAGGGGAAATGATTCACTAGTTGAGCACCCTAACATCACATTTCGCAAAATCTTATCTAGAAATTTCAAATCACTCCCAATTTTTAACAACTTACTTGATAAGTCCCCTACTTATAACTAAGGTTTCAAGATCACACCATCAAATATGATGCCACATCAACATGTTTTTTTGCCAAGGTGTCCAAAACAACCAAAAAAAAAGTGAGAACAATGGTCATGCAAAAGGTACACCTATACTTGTACAGTTGATGTGGCATCACATGATTGGTTGATTTATAAAACTAAGAATTGCATTTCATTCAATTATGGGTAGTCATCAGTAGCAATAACAACTTTAAAGTCACAACAATCGGTGCAATATTGTAAACAATATTGGACATTAAATCAACCAATTTGGGTATTAAATGAACAACTATCACAACCATTAGAATGTGCTCAAGTACTGGGTTCTTTCCCTAGCTTTACATTAGTTTTCAATGATTTTTTTGTTGTTGTCTTCATATGTGACTTAAATGCTTATAGCTATTGCCCTAGGTTTGTAGTCATGAGGCACACTTTGGGATATGTTAAATGTGTACAATGGTCAAAAAGTGGTCATTTCAAAGTGTTGCTTGAAACCTATTTAAAGATGCCCCAATAAACCAGTACTACAAGCACCTCAAAAAATGTTAATACTTCTACACAAATATCCCATAGTCATTCAACAATTACTAATTCTTATGCACAAATATTCCAGTAGTTGTTAAAAAATTCCCACTATTGGGGTACACGTGGGCAACTATTGGTACATGATATATTTATTAATAGGCTCTTAGTCATCATTTTTCAAATGATTTCTTTAAAGTTAGTGATTGAGGGGTTGGCTAAGCAAGGAGTGAACAATAATTGGAACATGGATAGTATTAGTGCTCTTCCCCTAGCTACCTATCCTTAGGTTTGATAGTGTCTATAAATGGTTATAATATTTCCCTTTAATTGGATATTTTGTGGGGAGAACTTCCTCTAAAATCATGTCTTGGGAATGGGTTAACAAGTACTAGTCGCCAGTTGTGATCCAACTTGATGTTGTCGATCTAAGCTTGCTAAGGGGTTCTTTCTTTTTCATTTTTCTATAGCCAACCATGATGAGGCTATTGTCAAGAATGATCCTAGTATGTTTCCTCATCTTTGTTGGTCTTTCAACTCTAAACCTAAGACTTAAGATGAAAAAGACTACATGCTACTTTGGCTTGAATTTTTGGGTTCGTCCCGTCCATGCTAGAACGCATTACATCCCATTGCTTCATCTTTGAGATAATTAATATGTGTGGGTGTGATGAGATTTACCATGATCATTTGCAAAAATGCATTTGTGTTGAGATTGATGTTGTCCAGTGCCTCACTAAGGGGTTCTTTCTTTTTAATCTTTCTAAGGCCAACCATGTTGAGGCTATCATCATGGACAGTCCCTTGTATGTTTGATGCTATCCTCATTAATTATTTTTCATTCTCTTGAGGCCAAAAATGTTGAGGCTATCCTTATGCTTAGTCTTTGGTATGTTTTCTCATCTTTGTTGGTATTTGAACTCTAAATGACAAGACTTAATAGTTTCATATGAAAAAAAAAATTATGTGCTAGTTTGGATCGAGTTTTTTGCTTTGCCCCTTCCATAGTGGAAATTTTTCATCCCACTAATTCCTTTTTTAGATTTAAATTTATGTGTTGTGCTTGATACATCTTACAAAGATCATTTGCAAAACTATATTTGGATAGAGATTGATGTGTCAAAAGATTCAAAAGAGTTAATTGGCATTCAAATCCAAAACCTTCATCACACCCATAGTCATTGTGGAGGAACACTCACTTGACAAAGTTGTGATGGGCAAACAAAAGAGGCACTACACAACTTCCTAAGGCACTTTATATAAAAGTGCGAGTGTACACCAATATGAAACAATATTTTATGCAAAATCCCCAAAAATCCATGAACAAGATGTGACTATGTCTCACTTTGTCTACAAAAGAAGGTACTTGCAAGTTTCTCAAACTAATCCATAAGGAAAAAAAATGATGAAGAAACTACCTACACTAATGGAAAGTTCATAGAACCACTTTTTTTACAATACCTCATTTGCCAAAAATGAACAACAAACACCCAAGATATGGCCATTTGAGGAAAAAATGTTGATTAGGACCCAAAGGTGATTAAAATTGTGTCCCTCTTAAGAACTCCGGGGCTAGGATTTGGTCCTTCGTGGGACCACCAACTAAACAAATCATAAAAAAAACACCCCCTTGGTTGGAGGGACATCGATAGGGTATGTGGGGTGGTGAGGTCCGGTAGCAGCTCTAGGTGCCACCCCCATACTTGCAACCACAAAAACAACATCAACCACAAATATCAATGCCAAAAGATAGCTCATCAATATGTCATGATCCATGAGTACATCCATGATTATCACCATAGGAGGCCAAAAACATGAACAAGAATAAATTTGGAGCTACACCAAATAAAATGGTACTTATATCACTAATTGAAACTCCCCAAACCTTAAAAAATACTAATGAAAACTTCTTAGATACGGAAGAAAATGCAAACTAGGGGCTATGGTACCATGTTGGAGAATTGACTCCACTTCAAGATCTACAAGAAGTTATAAACCTTCACAAAAGAAAATAATATTTCACCAAATAGATGAATGTATTTGAGATTGAGATGAAAAAATGTACAATGAGCTTGCTTATATAGGCAAGAGTGTGAGAGGGAACACCAATGAGGTGCAAGGGTAGGTATGAGGAGGAGTTTTCTTCAGACCCTATGGTTATGTACTTCTATAAAGAAGGAGGGATTCTTCCCTTCATGAAATGCCTTACTGGACATGGCAAAATGATCTCTCGGCAGTTTGCCAAAACCTGGAATGAGAGAAGGGTCACCATAAACAGAATCACATTTGAGATCAATGAGGTCATAGGAAAAGCCACTGGTATGCCTACTATGGGGTGGAAATGGAAGAAAACCACTAAAATGCAGGCTAAAGTAGAGTTTGTTCAGTTTTTTGCTAAGGACGACAAGCCGGTGTCCAAAAATGGTGGATACAGCACTGCAAACCTGCCCAAATTTTGGCCGAAGATGTGCAAGATGGTCATGAAGTACCTCACCCTGGAGGGTCATTTTGGTACATTTTACAATTACCACCTCCCTTTTTTAAACCACCTTAGGCACAAGTGTTTGATCTCCTTGCCATTTTATCTCTTACATTCTTTGAAGTTGACTGTGGCTGTTGTGAATGAGTCATTATCTCTAGGAAAGAAACATGTTTACCTCCACCAGGGGCTTATTTTTAGAATCTACCATTTCCACCGCACCCTATACCCTCCTCCCATCATGGAAATTACCCAAGCTACCCATCAGCATATGTCACCCTCGGTCTCCCTCAACCAAGGCCTTCCTACTCCCTATGGTTCTATTGGAGGCTCTACCCCTACTGCCAGTCATAAATCCTCTGAAACCCACCCTACCCTTGGCTCTCGAGCTAGTTCCAAGCATGACCTAACCCATGAGGATTCCCCCCAGCCTTCCAAAAAATTTTAAAAAAATTACATTAACATGGAATGCCCTTAGAATGCTAACCCCCAGCCTACCAATGCCCATTGGTCCTCTCGGCTTACCAAGGAGAAGGGGAAAAGAGCTATGAAGGAATTATTTGATAAAGAGGATATCTCAGTAGAATCTCCCAGCAGAGAAGAAAACCAGAACAATTATGACCATGAGGAGGGAAGGGATACTATCCACAATATTGTGGCTAAAGAGGGCAAGGAAGATAACATCCCTGACACTATGGCGGAGAACCCTAAAGGTGCTGCGGGTAATGGCCTGGTTGGGAAAATCAAGTACCAGATTGTTAATCTAGAAAACACGGTGGCTAAGCTAAGCGAGGACCTGGCCAATAATAACTGATAAATGTCAGCAAATTTTCCCTCGAGGTCATGCATGCCTCATCCACCACCCTCTTTTTGCTGAACGAGAAGGCCTCTGTCGAAAAGGAGTTTGTAGAAGGAAACCATGAACTCTTCAAGTTTCTGAATGAGGAGTGGGCGGACCTTCTACTGTCAAAGTACTTATGGGATGAAAAAGGATCTTGCTGATGGTGTGGGGTGGTAAGGGGTGTTGTTGCTTTGCTTCCCCCAAGCCCTATAGCTGGGCTATTTTTTTTAATTATAGTTTTAAGCTTAAGACTTTAATTTTGGTTAATGGCCCTGCGTGGCATGGTTTAATTTTTTGGCTGTTGACCTTGATACTATTTGTATGTGGGGTTCTGATACTTTACGCTTATACTGGTTTAGCTTCTACATTTTTGTTTTTGATAGAGGTAGATGATGTTTACTTTGCTTTATGCTACTTTCTAGGCTGATTTAATATGTTGTTAAGTCTATCCTAGTCAGCTTCCTATTATACCTCGGGTCAGCACCCTCTTGCTGTTGCTTATATAAAAAACTAGTACCAACTACTTGGCACAAATATTAATGTAAGTAAACAATAAAATATTAACAGAGTAGACCTAACCTCGTGCCAACTATTGACACAAAATACTAGATGTAGGTAAATAATATTAAACCTTACCAAACACCTGGAAGGATGATATGATATCTAAGTTAAAGTTAAGGATGTGAGTAAAATATTAATTTAGTCCAACATTCTAAATGTTGTGCATAAATCTTAAACTAGATTAAAAAATTATTAAATTGATCACTTTATTTTCTTTGCATTGATTTATAAGAGATTGGGGACTAACTCTTTTGAGTGTTCAACCTTATTGCTTTCTCTAATACCTCTTATAAGATCATCACTTAAATCATTATTGATAGTTTGAAATGGTTCTTAGATTGTATGATATTTTATAAATAGGGAATCTTTGTTAAGGGGCATTTGACTCTTGATAGCCTTAAAAGTGATTCATTCCATGGATTTCTCTAAGGATAAACGTATCCTTATCATGTTGGATATATCTAAGGCTTCTGATAGAGTTTAATAGAACTTCCTCAATAATTTACTTTCTACCTTCATTTTTAATTTAGGGTGGATTGAGTGAGCTACGAGACATGCGACATGTGATTCATTCTCTATTACTATAAATAGTATCCAATATTTTATCTTTTGGGTTCAAGGGTTTTAGCACTACCATCATATATTTCTTTATCTTTTCACTATTAAAGCTTAAATGGAAAGTTATTTTACTAGTATAGAGTAATAGAATAATTCAATTCTATAAGGAGGACAAGGATCTTGATCATCATTCTCATCTTGAATTTTTAGATGACATTGAATTGTTAAGATTTTTCTTAAATAAATTAGGCAAGTATGTTTAGGCACATGTTGAATATGCATTTACACTTCTATTTAATACACTATTGACAATAAATCTAATAGGTTATCTTTGATAATACTATAAACAACTAGCAGAGGTTTTCTCTTATTGTTAGTATTCCCTTATTGGTCAGTCTTCATAAGACATATAATGGAATTTGAGGATTCTTGACAAATTTAGAATGTGTGTTGATCACTAGATTTTTTTAAAGTTGTCATTTATTGCACATAAGTTATTTTTTGAAATATTTGGTGAATGATTTTCCCATTGATATATTTTGGGTGCTATCTTCTCCTAACTTTTTAGAAAGGAGTTCGGTTTTCTTTCTATGAAATATATTTAGAAAAGAAACCTAGACTCCCTTATATGGAGTCTAGTTGTGATAAGGTTTGAAGACCTAAGACAAATGGTTTTCTTGATCTTAGATAGTATAATAGCCAAGAATCAACTAATAAATTTTATCCAATATAGTTCAAGAAGTATGGTCAGTCTTGGCTCAAATTTCTTATATACAAATATTTACATGGTGTTGATTTCGTTGAGGTTTTGAGAATGGACTTGGTTTGGAAAAAGGCTCTACAGTTTGGAATATGATAAAGAAATATAAAATTTAATATTTGAGCCTCTTCTATATCATCAGTTTTGGCCATATATCTCTTTTTTTTTAGTAGAATCTTGGGATCTACATCCCTTGATTATCACTACCTCCACTCTTTGTTTAATGTTTTCCTAGAAGCTATTTAGCTCTTAATTTTAAGAGATCTCAATTGATGGGGGAATCTCTCAGGGAATATTACATCTACCCTTGGACAGATTCAAGTAATTATCCTGGGGAAGACTCAAATACCTAAGCTACCCTTTTTTCTATTCTATCATATCAAGACCTTTTTGTCCCCTAGAGGAGATAAGTGTTCTTTCTAGGAGCTATCATCCTAAAGATATTTTTTTAGTTTCTCTTGGTTACCATATCTTAAAAAAAAGAAAAGAGTAAGAATAAGGATTTTCCTTAGTAGAAAAAAATTCAAACAAAAGTTGTTGGGCTCAATAAATTATTCATTTATCGAGTTGATTTGTTAGAATAAATGTATTACCTAGAATAACATAAGAAAGGGAGGCATTAAGATACTTCAAAATGTGTTCTATGTGATTCTAATCAAGAATGTGTGACTCAATTTTTCTTTCAATGCCCCTTTTCTATGGGTATGTAGATGTAGTGGTGGAAATTTTGAAACCAATCCCTTGCCAATGCTACTTCTTTTCCTATTCTTTTGGCTACTTTGGGACATCCTCTTACTCTAGCTTTTCTCCTCTTGGTAGTCTATTGGCCCCATGTTTATCCTTTAAAACTTTTGGTCAGGACTTAGAATCATTAGACCTTCTACGCTTATTAGAGCCTTAATAGGTATGTTTAGTAAAATATTTTATACTCAACTATAGAACCTTTACTAGCTAAGTTTCCTTTGGATGAAATCATATCACCTTAAAATGTCTAGTTTTCAAGGCAATTAGATTTGTGTAATTTAGTTGGCTTCATAGTCCATTATGACTTTCAGATTAAAACTTCTAGTAAGATGAATAGTGTAGATAAATGGTCTTATTCCCACCAATATTTTTAAAAAATTAATGCTATTATTTCTTGCACAACAATTCAGCTGAATTAATAGGGTCGAGCATACTAGTTAGCCGATTAGGCAATTTCCTATGGGCTTTGTTCATTCGAAAAATTGTCATTTCAGTTTTCGATGACTCAGAGCCCGACAAACCTTAGAAACGACGGTCGAGAAAGTTAGTGTTCGGGGTAGGGAGGAACTACACTGGATATGGGGCACAATATTTGCACCCGGTCAAAAAGTGCCAACCACATGTCATGTCTGCCCCATGCCCATACCATCAGAACCCATCTTACACACTACTGGAGGCAAACGATCAACAACGAAACCAATGGTTTTAGACAGTGGGGCATAATGTTTAATATTTTTATATTTTTATATTTTAAATATTTTAAAAATTTTATATTTTAATGATTAAGTATAAAACAATTTTATTTATATTTTAATGATCGATTGTAAAACAATTTTGTACATTATTAAATAACTAATAATATAACATAGTCATATTTTAACATATTTAAGATTTTTAATTATTATTGAAAAAAAATTAAAAAGAAAATTAATTTTAAAAATCAAAATAAAATAATTATAAATTATAAATTATAAAAAATAAATAAATATAATTTAAGAATTAATTGTCTTAACTTCAAAGTAGAAAAACTAGTTTTATAAATTTTCAAATAAATTATTTTACAACTCAAACAAGAGAACATTGATAACATAAAAAATTACATATAACATGATGGTATTCCTTTCCAAATCTTAACATATCTTAAAAATTCTTCATGTAATAGTGTGATTCATACTACTTTGCAGATTAGTTTTCTCTTAAGATAATTAATGTAATAGGTTTGATTTACATTATTTTTGGGTGATTAATTGTTAGATTTCTAAGAGATAAGGTGTAATAGTGAGATATGGTTCTATACATTAGTTTTATTTTGGGGATGTTAATTTATAGATTTTTATATTCTCATGCTATTATTATTTGGTGTTGGCTAAGTTTAGAGGTGAGACTTTTATCCATGTCATTTTGTTAATGTTAGAGGTGTAATTATTGATAGTAATATGTGACACATGCAATAGTGTGATTTATGTTGTCTTGGAGATAAGTTTGAGAGTAGTTAATTTTTAGACCTTTATTATTATTTGAGGTTTGCTAAGTTTAGAGGATCAATTGTGGATAGTGAGAGGGGATGTGCAATAGATTGAATTTTGTTGTCTTGAGATTTGTTTTCTATTGAGATGATTAATTTCTAGGCGTCTAAGAGCTATGACTCAAAATATGACAAGGTAAAATAATTTTTATATAAATATATTTGTATAATTTTAATAATTTTTATATAAATATATTTTTATAATTTTATTTAAAATATATATAAAGAATGTTAAGAAATCTATTTTTGATATAACTATTTTAGAAATTAATAGTATGATAAGTTATCTTTCTTGATCATTTTAAATTAATTTTATTTATTGACGAATTATTTTAATGTTCATTTATTTTCTTAGAACTTGATTTTTTCTAATTTTAATATTTTTATACATAATTTCTTAACTAGTAATATAATTTACAATAAAATTATGAATTGACATTAACATATCAAAAATTTTAAAATTTATTTTAATTTTTAATAACTTTTTTTTTAGTGATCTAAACAAAAATTCGAGAGCATCTAAATATTGTTCATATTTATATTTGTTTTGGATATCAATACCTTATTATTTCTTTAAGATTAATTACTAGTTAGTTTCCTTACTTAATAGTTTGTTTAATTTTATTTTTTTAATCATATGCTTGTACAATTTTATTTTCTTTGTATATTAATATTTTAATAATTTACTTTTTTATTATTAGATTTATTCAATTGTGTATCTAAATAAAAAATTGTTAACAAAAGTATTTAGAAAACGAGAAGAATTCTCAAGAATAAACAATGTAAAGACTTTGGGAATGAATACCATCATGTTATTGTAATTTTTCATATTATTAATATTCTTTGTTTATAAAAAAAAGAGTTAATGGGCCATTGGTTTACGCAAAGTTGAATGGCTCACACCGAGTCCACAGGAATCAAGTCTTGCTGAGTGTAACGCTTTGACATCATAAGAAATGAGGCCCTTATTAATATAAAAATCATTAAAATATAAAAATCTTAAATGAGATAGGTACATTGTTTTATGCTTTAAAAATCTTAAACAGTAGCCCGTGCCTTAAGGGCCTGTGGCATATATGCCCCGCGGTCCAATCCAAAAACATTGATTTGACTGTTTGCCTCCAGCAGTGTATCATCAGATGGGTTCGGATGCGGAGGAACGGACGATTTGATGCCACGCTGGATTCTCTGAGACCGAGGATTTGAAAGCCTCCAGATTTTCCCTGGGAACTCTGGTCGCGGCGCCAAGAATGAACAAGGCACGCAAACTGTTTGACAAAATGCCTTAAAGAAATGCGGTTCATGGACTACAGGATACGCAAACCAAACTCACATTCTCCCAGCCTGTGCTGAAGTTGGAGCTTTGGAAGTGGGTGAAATCGTCCATAATAATTAAAAGTTTAATATGTTTAGATGTTGTTGGAAGTGCGCTGGTCGACATGTACGTAAAATGTGGAAGTATGCACAGGTGTGCGAACTGTTTGACGAAATGCCTGAAAGAAATGTAGTGGACAGTGATGGCTTAAGGTTGTGTGATGCACAATTCCCTACGGGTCTTCTCAATATAAGGTCAAGTTCCCCACGGCACCCTCTCCCCTAGTACAATGTGTCTTATTATTCGATCACCATATATATTTATGTGAAAAGACAGATTTTGTAATTACTTTATATTTTAAAATAAAGTATCTTTCAGATTAAATTGTCTTCATTGTTTAGAAGAAATAAAAAAATTAAAATTAAAATTAAAAAATAAAATAAAAAATAAAAAAGATTCCATTATCTTTTATATATATTCATTTCACCCTTTGACATGAAAGATGATGAGTTAATGCTTGATAAAGTAACGATAATCATTCTTTCTAAGAGATATCTATCTTATATAGACTTTTTTAAGTTGATGATGGTAAGTAATATTAAATTCATGAAAATAACATTTTGTCTTTCTTCTACATTTTCTTATATATATCAAAATAAAATTAAACACATGTAGAATGAAAGTTGTGAGGTTTAGCTACAAACACTTGGCATACATAAAAAACAAAAGAGAGAGAATTGCAAATAAATGAAGATGAATGCGTAGAATGAGTGAGTTAATACATAGTAATTTTAAATTCATGAAAATAATATTTTGTCTTTCTCCCACACTTTTTTCTATGCATCAAAATAAAATTAAACAAATGTAGAATGAAAATTGTGAGGTTTAGCCACAAACACTTGGCATACATAAAAAACAAAAGAGAGAGAATTGCAATTAAATGAAGATGAATGCATAGAATGAGTGAGTTAATACATAGTAATTTTAAATTCATGAAAATAACATTTTGTAGATTTCTCCCACACTTTTTTCTATGCATCAAAATAAAATCAAACAAATGTAGAATGAAAGTTGTGAGGTTTAGCCACAAACACTTGGCATACATAAAAAAACA
>MU225863.1:5923247-5944982 GCA_018584345.1 Thuja plicata
GTTGTGAGGTTTAGCCACAAACACTTGGCATACATAAAAAAACAAAAGAGAGAGAATTGCAAATTAATGAAGATGAATGCGTAGAATGAGTGAGTTTATACATAAGAGAGGAGTGAAAGCATATGAAGGAAAATGTCCTACTTACCACTCTACCTAACTTGTCACATGAACAAGATGCCACATAAACAAGCCACCTAAGCACATATCTAAGCATGATTATACAATAACAAAAGAAAAGAAAAGAAAAGAAAAATTACTTTAGAAAATACTCATGGAATGTGGTAGTGTGCTCAATGAAAGGGGAAAATATAGACTTTACTAGATGGAGGTGTTTCTTTTCAAGTAAATGGTAATCAAGAAAATTATGAAAGTAAAATTGAACACATAAAGACGTGATATTTCCACAATACACTATAAATTAATTATTGTGCACTTTTGGTTTTTAGGTCAATCAAGATAATCAAGCATGCTAATTCAAAATTTAACTAAATTAAAAAATTTATTTGCAACTACAATGATGCTAGTATGAATAATCATTTCACAATTTCTTAATTTTTGTGCATAAGGGACCTCCACCGCATTGCCAAATTTTCTCACAATATAATCTCAACTTCATCTCTTTTGATGTGAATTGACCTTACATCTTGTAAAATTATATTTGATAAGGACTTATTCTAACCTATTCAACTTCACCAACATACCAAAACCTCTATACCATAACATTTTTTGAATGCTAAGAAAATATAATACTTTAAATCCACTTTAACATGACTATTAAAATTTTAAAAATATGGTAATATCTTAATCAAAATAAAAGACAACAAATTAAACTATATATTATAATTTGTAAGGGCATTCGAATAAATCTGTATGTTATAATTAGTGCAAACAAGTTTATTCATTAGAATAAATAGTACACAAAATGTAGAAATAGAAAAATAAGTATTTGCATAATTAAAAAATTAATTTTTAAATTGAATCTATTAACAATAATATAAATTATATAAAGGGGTTGGAGGTCTAGCTTAATAGGTGAGAGCATTCTGTGGTAGGCATGAGGTCAAGAGGTTCGGTACCCCCAACCTATGCAGGGAAAACTTTAGTGGCGAATATTCACCATTTGGCGAATGTCTCATGTTCGCGACCCAAGATTTGGCGAATATAATGTGTATATTAGGTTGTCCATGTCGCCCAAAATTTATAAATATTGGGTAGAATGCCCAGGACCATCGCCCATTGGTTTATGTATTTTTATCTTTTTCTTTCACAATATCGCCAATCAAATTAATTATTGGACACTATAAGATAAAAAATTTCGCCTACAATTTCCAAAGCTTGTCATAAATGACAACCATATTCACCAATATCTGGTCAATATTTAAGGTTAGGGTACAGGTTATGTGACATGTGTCTTTATTCTGGAGACTTTCAATGAAACTTTATGACTTTTAAAACTTTGTCCAAAATATATTTGACACATGTCTCTATTCTAGAGACTTTTGGGGGAATCTTTGTGTCCTTTTAAACCTTGGCCCGAAATAGAATTCCTTCCATTGATCTGGGATCATCCAACGGTTATAAAAAGTAGGGTTAGTTCCTGTTAGAAGATAGAAAATCAACTCATGATACCTTAATAAAATAATAAAATTCATTTGAGCTTTCGGGGGCACTGCTCCTCAACCCCGCCCTGTACTATGATAGGGAGTGCGCTAGGGGCGTTGCCCCCAAACCCCCGTCGAATAATAATGATTTCTTGGTATGTGTGCCTTTCACTGCGATTTTTTTCAATAATGAAAGATTCGCCAAGATTTTATAGAATTTTCATATAATTGAAAAAAAATTGCCAGTACAACTAATATTTTTTCCTTTAAAATTTAAAAATTTCGCCATCAATATTAATTCCCCCCCCAAAAAAACATAATGTAGGATTCACTAGTATTTTCACCTTTTCCTAAGAGCGGGTTTCTTAAAGTTTTCCCTGGACCTATGTGATATTAGAGGGTGTGTCGAACTAGTGTCGCCGATCACATTAAAAATCTTTCTTGGTAAATTGTTGTCTTAAAAAAAGTATACATTAAGACTATCAAACTTGTATATTAAAAAAAATAGTATTTTAGAATTCAGTCACATTCTTTTGAAAGAGCACTTATATTCTTGTCTAGCTTGTTCTAGCAAATCCCTCTAATTATATGTAAAAAATAAAGAAAAATGAGTAGGGTATTGTGATTTCTCTTATTGATATCTATTTCTTTTATTCTAAGCACTCTTTATAACTTCCATAATATAATTTTTTATTATTTCTTCAAAATCATATAAGATGTTTGTTTATCACTAAACTAATAATATGAATTTGAGTAGGGTTTCAAATGTAATGAACATCAATATTTTTTTTATTTTATATTATTATAACTGTAATTTATATAATATTTTGGTTATAACAAAATAATGTTGTCCTCGTATAATAAGAAAGATTATGATAAAATAAGAGATTTTGGATGAAAGTACTTTATATTAAATAATTTATTTTTCACTTTTATCACTATTTATTTTGTTTCATATAAAAATAATTTTTTTCTCACTACTTTACATTATAAGGTTTGGCTAAAAAACATAGCCATTAGTCGATTTATTATCCAATATATTACCACCCAATCTAGATATTTTAACGTAACAAAGAAATTATATGGGATATGTAGAAATATAGATGCCTAAGTGTATAATTTCACAAATATATCCAAATAATATATTTGGTTGCGAGTCAATAACTCTCTTTGATTTCTTACATAATTCTTGACTATAAATTGACTACCAAATGTATGTTTAGTTTAGCATAGGTTATAATTTAATTAAAATACAAAATATTTTTTATATAATAGAAAATATACCCATTTCATTAAATAATTCCAGTCAATCTTAAAAATTGATTAAACAAGGGTAGAAGTATATTTGAAACCAATATTTATAAAAAATTTCTAAGATAATGTGAAAATAATTCAACACCCAAAACACTCATATTAATTTTCTTCTTAACTAAATTTTTTGTCTAATAAGAAATAAATAATTCATATAAACCATGCCAACACAAATAAATAAATAATTCATATAAACCATGCCAATAAAAACATCACCTTGAACTCTTCATATTAATTTTTAGATCCAATTTAAATTTTTGAAAATTACCATAAAGCTAAAAAAAAACTTACCAATCTTTTCCAATGTCCATCTTCTTGGCATTTTTCAAAAACCATAAAGGGACTTCTTCAACTTGTAAACAAGATTAATATAATTTTTATTTTTAAAAATCAAATGATCGACCCTTATATTTCTTGATGTATATTTCATTCTAAAAATAATTAAATGATATACATTTGATAAAAGTATCATTTGACACTAGAAACCAAAATAAATAACAATTCTACCTATTTTAATTTAATGGTGCATGGACAACTATTTATTCATAATCAATGTCAATATTTGTATTGAAGCCTTTAGTAATTATTCTAGATTATTTTTCAAAATTAGCATTAAAAATGTCAAATTTTTATCACAATTAAAATTATATAAATTATCGCAAGATATTATGGAAACTAATTTACAATGTCACAATAATTATATTTTTAATAATTAAATTAAATTAAGATTTTTATTTCTATTTATTTTAATAATGTCATATATGTTAAAAAAATGTTTATTGATTATTTTTTCAAGACATCAATTTGAAAATCAAAAAATATTTGTATAAATTGTACTTCATATTCTTATTTATTTTTCAGGTCACTAACATTTAAAATGCAGGATCTCAAAAACAGGGTTAAAGGTATAGACAAAGTCAATGTTGATAGCAATGTTGTTGAACAAATGAATCTGAGCACCAAAGTCTAAACATTGGAGGACAAAATGATCAGGGTTGAAGCTACCTTAAAAAACATTGCTAAACAGAGTTATAATATCCTCAAAGCTTACAAAGAACACACTAAGGCTATAATCAAAAAAACTGGAGGAAAAATGTAAAGGGAATGATGTGGCCAACACGGGTGCGGAGAAAGAGTAGAAGCCAGAACAGAGCCTCAATAAGAGGACTAGAGCTAGTGCTAAGAAGAAAAAGGATAATGAAATGGCAATTGATCTCCAGAAGATCAAGAATTTTGCTGCTAATATGGAGCTTCTTGAGGCCAAGGTGACCACCCTGATGGTGGACATATCTTGAGTGTCCCTGGTCTTTTTCGCTGTCCCTTTGATTTTTCCTTTTTAGTTGCTTAGTTTTTTTTTTTGTTCTGGCCCTGTGTTGGCCTATTCTGCTTTTTGTCTCTATTTCATTTAGACTGGGTGTAATGTTTTATTTTCAAACCATGTTTCGGGTTTCAAGAACCCTATAAAACTTGTTTTACTTAATCAAAAACATTAAAATAATCGATGAACAAAATATATGGAGGTGTAAACTCAAAGCTATATTAAATTTTAGTACTAAATACTAATTTACAAACTACATTTAAAATAATAATAATATTCCTTTTATCACATTTTTAGAAATTGAGTTCAAACATATCATATTATTAAACAAAATATGTGAATATCTGTAAACTCAAAGTTATACTAAATTTTCGTAGTAAATATTAATTTAGAAACTACATTTAAAATATCATATCTTTAGAAGTTGAGTCCAAACATCTTGAATTATTCGCTAAAATTTAAGTTTAGTTAAATTTTTTTTAAAAAAATACCTTTTAACGATCCACATTTGTATACATTTAAATATTTTTGAATTTCTATATATCATCTTCTAATTTTAATTTGAACCTATTATAACCAACAATAGTCATACCCTTTGGATATACACAAGTACCTGGGTTTGGTTCTTTATCAACACATAATATTCTGCTTTCATGACTTACTTCCATTATTCTTCCCTCTATCTTGAGTGAAATTGGATCATTAATCTATAACTCTTTTTCCATAATTGTATTTGCATTCACTTTTTAATATTTTGAGCTTGTTGATTTAGATCCCTCTAATGCACCATTTTTTTGTCTAGCTAAATAATCATCATTTCCTATATAACTATAAAAAAGGTTTGGCTCTGAGAAGAATCAAATATTTCATCTGAAGTGGTATTATTTGTGTGTTAAAATCTTGTAGTAGTCCACATCTCATTATCATCATCATTGATATAAGCATTTGTTGTTATAAAGTGAGGAGAAAAGACTTAACTTGCAAAGTTTTAGTTAAATCGAATATTTTTATGAATAAATACCTTTTTTGTCAACTCATAGAACATATAAGCATTTAATTCTTGACTATAACACACAAATGCTTCTTACTTTTAGTTTCTAGAATTTCTACTTTTTGTCAAGGATGCACCCAAAAAGTGCACCCAAACATTTAAAAATATTCATATAAAGTTAATTGTCACAAAATTATTTGAATACATATATGCAATATTTACTCCTATTATTCATAAAATATTTAATTTTGTGTCACTCTGATTTTGAATGAGTACCTCAAATTCTCTTGAAAAAATCAATTACTTCACTTCTCAAGGAAATAAACTCATATTCATCTGCTATAATTATAAGTAAAAGAAAGGAGTTGTATATTGCAAAAGTAAAAGATATCTCACTTCACATCAATACAAAATGAATAATTGTAAGAAATGATTAACTATCCATGATTCAAATGGATGTAAATAGTTTTTCATAATATAACCTTATTGGATACCTTCAAAAGCTAAATTATTTGTTAACCCTAAAAAAAATTATTTTCTCAAATTTATCATATAAATATTTGATAAAATCATTTGAGTGATGGAAGAATGAGAGAATGTATATTTGTCATCAATAAAGTCAATAAAGTTGTAAAGCCTCTCCTTATAATAATTCTACCAATATAAATTACATTTATTGGCTCTTTTCTATATCTGAAAATAACGTAGTAATAAAAAAAAAAACTTATAAGGTATCCATCATAGTTTCACTTGGATTTCTTTAAGTAGTAGGGGAAGAGTACCAATACCCGCACACCCTAACTTCGCGCACCTATAGAACCTAAAATATATGGAGTACCAATACCCGCACACCCTAACTTCGCGCACCTGTAGAACCTAAACTATATGTTCTATTTTGACAAAAAGTTGTTGTCTATATATGTGATTTAATTTCTTAAAGCTAAGGTTTTTGATTAAGGTAACAACAAGTTTTGAAGGGGCCCCGAAACCCTATACAAAATAGACACAAAATATTTTCAATAATGCCCACTATACGAAATGGGTCAAACAATGCGAGGGTTTTACAATAGGCTCCCACAACCTAGGAGAAACAATGCATGAAGCAACCTTCATGCAAACCCAAGCTAAAGACAAATCCAAGTCTAGGATTTACCTTTAGCACCCTTTTGATGGGAACGAAGGGTCATCTCAAAGGAAGAGGACGATTTGAATTTTTTTCCTTTAACAGTAATCTAGCCCTCTTCAACTCTAGCTGCCTCATCCTGCCAATGTGGAGGACCATCAACCACACCGGAATGATCAAAGCTACCAGCAGGGGTAGCCAAAATGCCAGAAGATTTAGTGGGAGAAACTACCCCAGAACCATTAGCGACCACCACCCTCACATCACCATGGGAACCAGGTGATGGGACCACCGAGGAGGCGGCAAGAGCCACCACCATACCAGCAAGAGTAGGCGTGACCTATGCTACCACCTGGGAGAAACTTTTTCAGTGAGACGAGCTTCTTTTCAACCACATAGTGTTGAGCAGAAGCACCATTCCACCAAGAAGCATTAGTTTTCTTTTTACCCATTCCACATTGAGCTGCCATATGTCCTATTTTAAAACACCTTTTTCATCTAAAGGGAATCCCTTCATAATCCAGAGATTGAGTCCATCTTCCTTTAGAGGAGTTGATCACTATCTCTGCAGGAAGACCCTTAGAGGGATCAATATCTACAAGAATGCGGGCGTAAGTAGAGTGGAGAATGTCAGAAGAATCTCCATCCACCAATAAAAATTCCCCAAGAACATTACCAATCCCCTCCAGCAGAGAGTCGATCCATAAATGCAGGGGAAGATTAGGAAGACAGACCCAAATAAGAAACTTGGAGAAGGAATTTGAAGTAGGGTTAAAATCGATATCCCAGGGCTTAACCATGAGCATAAAACGATCCTCCTAGCTGAAAAAATGTTCACACAAGAAATTATTTTTGTCTTAAACATCTTCAAAATTTTCCATAAAATACCCCTTTGCCAAGGGATAGATGTGCATCGTATCCATGAGGATAGGCTCCCAATGACTATATATCCATTCATGAATCTTTGGGAGGCTAGGCCAAAAACCTCTGAACCTACAGATTAAGGCATGGGAAGAAAGCTCAAAAAAATTATGGTCTATTTCCTCCTCCACATCCACATCCACTATAATGGAGATTAGATTAGAAACAGGAATAGGCCCATGGTTTTCTCCCATCTTCAGCGCAGCATCTTCCCTAATAGCAGAGGAAGGCTCCACAATCACCACACGGGGGCCCTTAACCCCACCCTTCCTAACTGAAGCAGAGGCCAGAACCCCTAAATCCCACACATAATGACCTGCACCTACACCATGGGAGGGCAACCCGCATGAAGGCCGACAACCACCAGCATCGACAGAGTTTTCACAGGTTTCAGCTTGTGGGTATTCACAAATCTCTCTATAGAGATCATCAGATGTCGAAGGATAAAAAGTGGTCATTTCAAAGTGTCGCTCGATACCTAGTCAAAGATGCACCAATAGTTGTTCGCTAAAAAATGTCATTACTCGTGGCCAAATATCTCAGTACTCATACACAAATGTCCCAATAGTGGTGCACAAATGGGCTAGTTACCAACCAAAAAAGCTAAAAAATGAGTAGCGATTGGTACATGTGTGATCGACTATTGATACATGAGTGGTCATTTTTAGGCTCTTTTTATATTAGTAATTGGGAGTCATCATAACGGTTATTGGACCCCCTATCGGTTACTGGTGCTCTTCCCCTAGTTGGCTGTGTCTATTGATAATTTGTTGTTGTTATTTTAGGTTGTTCATTTCTGTCTACTCTATCATTCTTAATACAAAAGATTCTAGGTAGCTACTTTCAAAACCCTACTTATCTTAATAACAAATAAACTTATCACCAACGTGAACAATTTTATATGCTAAAATATGATTCACTCCTGATTCTTTAAATAATTAACCATTTTCAAAGTCCAATTTCACACATTAAAATTTCTTATTCAAAAATTATAAATTTTATTTTATTTCAAATGATAATTTTCTTATCTACATAAAAATTAATAACAATGATATATATCTAAATAAAAATTAATAACAATGATATATCTCTAGATGCTTCAAGTCTACTATCAGGTTTTTTAAATACAATCATAAATGTAAATACTATATATTCCTCTTTTCTAGACCCTTCTACCAACATGAACATGATAGGAGCAAATTAATTATATTCCTATTTTATATACCCTTCTACAAACATGAACACGATAGTAGTAAATATTCTTAATTTTGTTCTATACTCTTCTACCGAAGATGAAAAGGAGAGGTGGAAGCACAAGAAGGTAGGTATTGGCTAAATAGCAGACTAAAACGTAAAACATAATAAGGAAGTTGAAAAAAAGTTGAAAAAAAAACTGGCTAAATAGCAGACTAAAACGTAAAACATAATAAGGAAGTTGAAAAAAAGTTGAAAAAAAAACTAAGTGTCCCCCTTGGTAAGAAATACGTTTCAGGAAGGTACGGGTGCAACTCACAGCTATAAATATGCACGACAAACCTAAACCTTTCAACCATTTATGAGCATTTCATTGTTTTTCTCTCCTCTTTTTGAGAGAGCCAATAACGAACTATTCATTGTTTTTCTCTCCTCTTTTTTAAGAGAGCCAATAATGAATATACTCATACATACTGGAGCTGGCATTTTAGGTCATTACACCTCATTCTAGTTTTAAATTCAATGTTTTATAAAGATTATTCTCATGATGAATCATACCTGCTAGATACTTGTACTGAACATTGGTCTGGTTGTGCACGTGTGTGATGCAGGAAGCACATTTGCTTTGCTTATGTATGGAGCACCACTGTAAGTAGAAATCTAGTGTACCATTATTGCTGAAAAGAGGGTGGTTCATATATATTGTAAATATTGCTAACATTTCTTTAACTTGGTTGATGAGCAGAGGTGTCTTCTGGAGAGTGAATAAGAAGAAGACAACTGGAGAGATGTCAGGGCTGCCCTATGCAATAGGACTCTTAAACACTCTTGTATATACATTGTATGGTTCCCCTCTCATCAGCAATGGATGGGAGAATGGCCTTGTAATGGGTACCAATGCTCTTTGCTTTCTTATCCAGTTCGCCTTTTGTACTATATATCTCCACTTTGCTCCACCCAAATTCAAGGTTTAATTATGTGTTATTCTATTATTCCATTTCATATTAGTAGTCTTATCATTTTTTATTGAATTTTCCGACCACCAATTAATATGATATGGATGACATGGCAGAGGAGAATGGGTCTGATGGTGGGAGTAGTGTTGGTGGTGTTTGCAAGCACTGCAGCAACTTCTATGTGGGGGGTCAAATCAGATCATAAGAAAGTGCTTGTAGGAACGGCTGGAATGGTGGCTTCTGTCCTTCTCTATGGATCTCCCCTCGCAGATATTGTAAGTAAAATTTTTAACGTGGCTGATGATGCTGAAGCATATTCTCAACATTATTGCTGATATATGCATTTGTGATGCAGAGAATGGTGTATAGGACCAAGAGTGTGGACTGCATGTCCTTTTACTTCCTAATGTTTGCTTTCCTAGGCGGTGTGCTGTGGTTGGTGTATGGTATTGTGAGCAAAGATTTTCTTCTCATGGTAATTTTATATTGAACATCTATTCAAAATTTATTGTTTATTAGTATAAACATATTTCTACAATCTATATCAATATCATTTCTTGTTTCTAGATTTAATTGTGTACAAATTTTTGAATCAACATTTTAAATCACGCTTTTTAAGTCATGATCAAAATAAGTAAAAGAAAATCTAACAATAATATTGATTTTTAGATATGCAAATAATTTTTCTCTGACTGAACTCGTCTCATTTGTTTTGTAATTTATTATTGACCCAGATTCCGAATTTCTTTGGAATACCGCTTGCTTCGGTTCAGATGATAATATACTGCACATATTGGCAGAAGAGTCGAGCACGAATTGAAGATGTGAAAGATGAAGAAGTGGCTGTGAAAGTAGGCAATCCAGTTATTGAGCTGTCAGTAAAGTTGCGTAAAATACCATCGATATAACTTTGACTGACATAGAGTTCGGAGTTGGAAAGTAAATTAATTATCTTACAGGTTTTTCTGTGCTAGAGTGAAGTATTTCTCTGTAAATTGAATACAGCTCTTTTTTTTGTTTGGTGTTTCTCATCTGTACCACCATAGTTTTCAACTTGGTATCAGAGCTTAAGGGTAAGAATGGAGAACTTTCTAAATGTCTGGCCTGTGGATTGAATGTCAGCTATAATTGAGTTGCTGTGTGCTTTCATTTGGAGTGAAAAGCTGCAAGTTTCTTGTATTCCTTTCTATATTATTTCCATTGTTTACATGAAAGCTGTATGGAGAAGCTTTGTAAGTGGCTGCCTGCAAGAGGAAATGTTGCTTGTGTAGTATCATCTCTCAGCGAAAGGAGAGCCAAAGGAGATCACTGGATTATTATGAGTCACGAAATAGGAAGATTACCATTCTCTGTTAAAGCCATGAGTGTATAGTGTTTTAGATTAGTTGTGGGAGTTAGTGTTGATTGGTTTAGGTGAAGTTGTTTTTTTTTTTGAATAGGAGATGAGATGGTGTGTTAAAGATTGTTGTCATGGTGTAAAGGTTTATTTGAGCTCCGTGTTCTGGTTGGGGGTAAAAGTGTTTGGGTTGGAGGTGAGAGAATTTGTCTGTCTAAATATGAAGGCTATGTAATTGTAAAAATGGTTATGTAAAAAAATGTTGTTGAGATATCCAACAAGAAAGTGTTGTTTTAATTTTGTGAAGTTCTTGATAGTACTTAGTAGGTTGTTGGAAAGAGGTCAGTCCCAACAACGTATGAAGATTGAATTTGTGGATGGTCGCTAAAAGACAAAACCAAAGTGTGTATTGTACTTGGTTTGATGTAAGGGGTGCATGATCGGTTGTACACGACATCCCAGATATTTTTGTTTAACATATTGATGAACCATGTATCTGAAAATGATTCCTATACAACTGGCGAGTAAGTGGTTGGGTACCCATGTATCTCAGTAAATGAATTTCTTTTTATATGGACTCACTCATCAATTTTGATGCAGGTACGGAAGGAGAAAATACCAGAGTGATAATGGTTTCCCCATTGTGATGGTTTGTGACCAATGTGTACTTGGTTTGTAGTAATCCAAAACCATTTGTTGAGAGGTGCATGGTCATTTGAAACCACTTATGTGTGAGGTTTGTGGTGATCTTGAAACCACTTCAAAATCGCATCGATTAGGGGTAAACCGTAAAACCAAAGTGACTATGATGAAGAGAAGAAACATGATAGATAAAATTTGATAAGTGATTGTAAATGAAGACCTAAGAAGCCTTCACACTAGAACCCATCCTTTCTAAATTATGAAAGGATATCAAAGACAATTTAATAATTAATTTACCTGGTATGTTAGAAAGTAAATTAATTATCAACTGCACATTGTTGGCACAGACACAAGGCCCCTCACACCGTCCAAAACGCTTAAAATAGTCTGCGCTTTATCCATGCTTTTCACATTGTTATTGTGTGCACTATTTCATCCATCTGTTATAAATGTTGCAGCTAACTCTATGCTACAATAAAATTAGTATTTAACATGTATTTCTCTATAATTGAATAGACTAGGCCTATGTTTTGTAGAGCTCATTTTTGGGTTTCTCCTTGTATCATAGTTTTCAACTATAAGTTCATCCAACTTCTTTCTATTAGAAATTTGAGCCTCTCCAGGCAATTTCCACTATATTATGGGCACGATGTTGTTTGATTTCAGAGAGTATAATGACTGTACTTCCACCTCAAAACTTTTATAATATACTGTTTTACACAGCATCATCTTCTGATCGTTTGCGTCGCCATTCATGGTGAAAAAATAGTGTTTTTCCAGGCTTTCTTATTTATGTAGTAGAAAAACTATAGCTTAGAGAAATCAGATCAAAGTGATTCATAATTAAAAAGGTATTCTCTTATATTTGATACTTGATAAACAGTGGTGTCCTCCCTTCTCAAATCATTTTCGCTGCTAGATCTAGCTTGATACGTTTCTACAATAATTGAGCTGCTTGCTACGTTTCTCCAATAATTGAGCAAGAAAATATCATGAAATGATGTACCTTCTAATATTAGTTTCTTCTAAAGTGTTTGCCTGTTACTAATTTTCTACTTTGGTTTTTCCTAGTTAGCATCCCAAAATTTACCACATCATCATCTAATAAGTACAAATATGTAGGCCCTATCAATAAGTAACAGAGTTATTCTGTTCAGTACTTTTTTATATCTATTGGTCATTTGACTGTATTATTAATTGTAGTTTTAAGTTGTAGTTTATTTCTAAAGTAGGAGAAGAGGGAATTCAAGTCCTAGCATTTATTTTTAGGTGATTAATTAAATATTTATGTTAAGTTTACAATTCTATTATATCACACTACTTTGTAGGATCTAATGATAAGAGGTGACATTCTACAAGGTAGGTGATATGTCCTATTTTTTAGAAGTAGCCATCCTATTGAGTGGATTTTTCCACAAGTTGTAAGATTTCACTTTATGATGGATTATGATAGTTGCTTTGTCAAGTCTATGACAGTCTATGACAACCACTATGCCATTGTAATAGTCGTTACTAGTAATTTTGTTGTAGGTGGTAGTCTTGAATGTGGTAGGTACATTGCTGGTCAAATGGAATCTCTTACATGTATGCAACCACATTGTACGTTGAGAATGTTGCACAATATTATATTAGTGAGAAAGACAAACACTTTGCATGTTGAGTTCGATATATTTTTCTTAGCAAGTATATATGGTGCCTTGCATCTTCTCCTTTCTATTTTGCATGCATGTAGTGAAGAGGATGACGACACATAACAATCTTGGGAATCCAACTTGTTGGTCTATAAATATGTGTGATGTTGGAGTAATTTGTATCATAAGTTGAAAGTTTTAGAGATTGTTGTCAAAATTACTCCAAAATATACTCATTAGGTGAAGTTTCCTAAAAGAACATAGCTCTTCAAATGTATTTGTGAATTATTATTTACTATCAATACATTGGGTTGTGCTTTGAAGTGTGGATTTTCTTTTCCAAAAAGGGTATACCTTAAATATACATTGTGTTATGTGTTTATTCTACTTGAATATCAAGTTGAGTTAATTTAATTGTGCATCTAAATCTATAATAGATAAGGGTTTAAATAAATTCATACACATTCAGTCCTACATTATTTGTGTAGGAAGTCTATTCCTCTCACTAATATTTCTTTTAGTTGGTCTCAAAGCTTGAAAAGCCTTGATTTTGTTATTCGGTTGAATGATTTTTGCACTAATCTTTATTTGAGTGAGAAATTACCCAAGATAAGGTTGATTTGCATAGTTTGGGTATACAAATCAATTATGTTGAGTTTACAATGATGCCTACAATGTTTCTCAGATATTGCGACTAAAAGTCTTCCTAAGAATGCACACATATTTGTGGTGGGATAGAGAATATATGCTCTGATGTATCTATGTTTATATTAAAATGATGCAGAAAGTACACAAATCTTATTAGACCTAGTTATGTATAGATATTGAAAAGTTAGTTATGAAATGATGTTTTAGTATTGTATTAATGTCCACATAATATTGCTCATGTTTGAAAGTGGATAGCGAGTGGATAGTAATATATGGACATAGTTAAGTATTATATTACTTTCCATATGTTACTATCCACTCACTATCCACAACTATGTCCATATATTACTGTCCAGTCACTATCCACTCTCAAACTGACCAAGATTGGTTGTAGGGGTTGTCACAGAAGTTTTAATGATTTCCTAAGAATGAAACAAGCAAATAAATGATTGAAAAGCCCAAAAGGAAACATGATGATTGATGCAAAGGAGTAATGAACTCACAATATTACCTAAGGACCAACTGATCCAACTCTACAAATTTGACAATTTTGTTGGAGATAGTTTGTCATGTCACAGAATGCACTTAAGTAAGAAAGCTTTGGAATCTCAAAATATATGATGGCTTCTTCATTCCTATCAACTTCAAGGTAATTCACATTCAAACTTACTCAAAAATTCTTAGTTTTGTTTTGAAGGTGTCTTCACAATTTGATTCTTGTTCTAACATAAGGAACAATACCTTTAGCATTCAATTGGGATGGCACTAAAATTGCAAACATGTCCCTATGAAACCGATACGAGTTCCTACAAGGTGTAAAGGTATTGTTCCTTATGTTAGAATAAGAATAGTGAGTGGACATTAATATATGGACATAGTTTAGTATTATATTACTGTCCACTCATTATCCACAACTATGTATGTATATTATTGTCCACTCACTATCAACTCTCACACTGCCCAAGATTGGTTGTAGGGTTTTTTACAAAATTTCTAATGAGTTCCTAAGAATGGAGCAAACATATAAATGATTGAAAATTCCAAAAGGAAACATGATGAGTGATTCAAAGGATTAATGAACTCACAATATTTCCTAAGGATCAACTGATCCAAGTACTCTACAAAATTGACAATTTATTGGAGACAGTTTGTCATATCACACAATGCTCTTAAGCAAGAAAGGTTTGGAATCTCAAAATATATGATGGATTCTTCATTCCTATCAACTTCAAGGTAATTCACATTTAAAAATTCACAATTTGATTCTTGTTCTAACATAGGGAATAATACCTTTACACCTTGTAGGAACTCACTATTATTGCTCATGTTTGAAAGTGGATAGTGAGTAGATAGTAATATATGGACATAGTTCAGTATTATATTACTATCTATATATTATAATAGCATAGTTGATATTTTTATTGCATTTTGTGAAATAACATCTTGTATAACTTGTGATCATCTTCCCTAACTAAGAGGGAGTGTTAATGTTGTAGCTTCGGTTGTATGATACACATATGCATGTGTGTGTTAATAATATTATCCAGCATAATGCATAGTATATTTGGAAAAAAAATAGTGATATGTATGTATAGGTATATATGTACATAAACATACATACATACATACATGCATGCATACATACATACATGCATACATACATACATACATGCATACAAACATACATACATACATATATACATGCATACATACATATCTTACTTTTTATTTGTTTGTTTTTTGTTCATTCTGCTAGGTAAAACAAAAAATTGGTCGTTGGCATGTAAAAATAACTTTTAAAGCAATAAATTCCTTCTCATTTAGTTTTTAAAATCCCAAAGACCTAACCATTGAGTGGAAAACTGATGCTATATACGGAGGTATAACTAATTCAACAATAGAAAATATTTTCAGCCGATAAATATTAAAAATACTTCCACTAACTAGTTCTTTAGACAAACTGTCATTTATGGATCTTTTCCTTTCAGCACTTGACCCGAGTGATTTCTTTAGCATCTCTTGGGAATATTTTCCTAAATCATAAGGAACATGTTGCTCTGCCATAGCTAAAACACACATATAAGGCCAAATTGCAGAGGTTGACATGACTGTCTTAGAATGACAATGCCATTGTAAGTTGAAGCATTCTATTTGAAAGTCATGGTGAATGGATGTAATGGATGGAGGGGTGTATGGAAAGAGTCTAAGAGGTTGTTTAGAGTGTCTTTTTTATGAGAGAAAAAATACAGAAGGCTTGAGGAGAATGGTTTAGATGATTGTCCCTTAGTGTGGAGTCAAAGGGTTGTAGAGCTACTATCTTTTAGGACAGTTAGTAGTATTTTTTTTTGAAGACCAAGGAGGGTCAGAGTTAAGTATCAATCAAGAGTCTAGTGGATTATATTAAATTAGTATGAGAAAACATAGATAGACATGATGTATCAGATTTCAAAGAGATTAGATAGATTTTTAGTCACTAATACATGAAACTTGGACAATTATATTTTGCAGTCATAAATTCTTTTGCTTCTATGTTAAGATCATCATGCCATTTCTTTGCATATTAGTAAGGAGACTCCTATCTCAGGCCACAAACCTTCCTTCAAGTTTGAAATAATGTGGTTTAGACACTCACACTTCCTTGATTTACTCTAATAATGGTGGGCAAGTGCTCCATATAACAAAGGGTCCAAAATGTTCCGGTTTCAAAAGAAACTTCAATATCTCAAATCTTAGATTAGGCATTGGAACATTCATGTGTTTAATAAAATCTTTGAACATAAAGAACAAGTAACCAAAGAGATTTCACAAATTCATGAACACATAATCCAACATGGATTAGATCATGACACCTTCTATAAAAATAAACAACTTTAGGACTTATGGTCAAAACATTACAAGAGAGAGGAACTTTATTGGAGATAGAAATTGAGAGAATTATGGTTGAAGGAAGGGGAGCATTGTTAATATTTCAGACTTTGAAAGGAAAAATTTAATCTATAGATGATCTTTTAGAACTAATATTTAGGCCCTTTCCAAAATATAGATAAATAGAAGAATAGATAATACCCGAGTTTGAAGTCTGTTGTAGAGTCTCCTCGATGATGCCTTGCAATCTACTGCTATAATTCAACCTCTATGTCTGGTTTAATTTTTCCTCCAATTATGCTATATTTCATTCTCCAAATATGCTTTGTACTATCCTTTAAGTTCATAGTGTATTGCACTTTTGGTCTGCTATTCTTCCTCTAGGAATGACTGTAATTTTAGTATGAATTGTTACTACTATAGATCAGATTAGAATGGAATTTCTTATTTGTTGTTATGGTGCGAATTAGGAATACATGTTATGTTTTTTATTCTTTCCATAACTCTACCTTTATATGCATTCAAGAGGTGTGACTCTTCCTTATTAGTGCAGCCAACTTGCACAAGCAAGTCGACCAGATATATAATATCCAATGTGCAAGTCATCCCTCCTTAACAAATATAATATTTAATATGCAATTTGTCCCTCTTGCCAGTTATAATATTTTCTGTGCAAGTCGTCCCTCTTGACACATATAATATGTTATGTGCAAGTCGTCCCTCTTGACAAATATAATATGATATGTAATATAATAATATGTATGATAAGATTAATAATAAGTAACATACTTATTATTAATCTAAATATACATAGTATTATTTGATCTTTTCCAACACAATAATAATAACAATTATTTGCAATGTAATTTATCTTTGTCTCAAGGCCACAAATATTAACAGGTTTCGTAACACCAAATTTTTCCATTCCTCAGCCAAGACAAAAAGGGTAGCTCAATCTATTTTTAGAATTTAGAATTCTTTAGGTGAGGTTATTTCAAATGCAACAACCATTCAAGGTGAGGGGTTTTGATTTTTCAAAGAAATCTTAGCTCCCCCACAAGTTCTAAATATTCAAAAACAATCTTATCAACTTAAAGAAAAATAGTTGTTGAGTGATCTCTCAATAATTATTGACCAACAGGATAATAATTCTCTCTTAAGGCCTTTCACTCTTGATGATGTTCACAAACTTGTATTTTCCCTGGGCCCTAATAAATCCCCGAGACTAGATGACTTTACTGCACTCTTTTTTCAAAAATGTTGGGATGTTGTTGGTTTTGATCTATTGCAATTTTTGGAAGAATCTAGGAGAAGTGGATCAATTCTAACATCTTTTAATTTTAACAACATTGTTATCTTACAAAAACATAAAGATCCTAAAATCTTTGCTAACTTTTGACCAATTTCTTTGTGCAACACGATCTACAAAATCATCACAAAGGCAATCTACCTAAGATTGCAATCTATTATTCCCCACATCATTTCTTTAGAATAGGGGGTTTCATTCTGGGAAGGGAAACAATAGAAGGTGCCATTTTTTCTCACGAAGTATTGCACTCTATTAAAAAATATAATCTTACATCCTTTAGTGCAAAATTGGATATATGATGAAATCTTATGATAAGGTCAATTGTGCCTTTCATATGAAGGTCTTAAGGAAATTTTTATTTTTATAAAAATGATGTAAATAGACCCATTCATGTATAACATGAGCATCCTTTTCAATTATCATTAATAGCTCACCGTTTGGCTTCTTCCATGCCAAACAAGGAATTAGACAAGGTGACCCTCTATCCTTGTTCTTGTTCATTATTATGGTAGAGGTCCTCAGTAGATGCATTATCCAAAAAAGGAACTTGGATTATGAAAAGATGTTTGTACTCCCAATATTGAAATATCAGTCACTCACACCTTGTTTGCTGACAACACATTGGTCTATGGAAAATCAAGCATGGAAGAGGCCCAAGTGGTCAAGAAAGTTCTCAACTTGTACACGAAAGTCTTAGACAAAAAGATTAATGTTCACAAGTCCAAGTTGTTTATTATCAACACAAACAAAGTGATCAGAAAAAGAATTCAGAGAAATCTCCAATTCTCTTCAGATGAACTTCCAAGCACTTATCTTGGCATTCCTATGTTCGTGGGGTCAAACAAGGAAACTTATTAGGGATCAATCATAGACAGGATTTCTTCTTGGATAACAGCTTGGAAAGACAGATGGATTTCTCTATCTGGTAGAATCCTCCTCATTAAAATGTTCTTAGGTTCTATACTAAATTATTACATAGCTATTCTCAAATCCCCTAATTTAGTTGTTTCAAAGATAGAAAAAATAATAAGGAATTTTATTTTGAATGGAAATCTTTTGAATGAGAAAAAATTCCTCTTGTGTCCTTAGACAATATGGTTATGGATAAGTATTCTGGGGGATGGGACTACAACAATTATCCAAGAGTAATTAGGCCTTTGGAGGCAAGTTATTTTGGAGCATGTACATGAAACCTTCAACAATCTGGTTTAAAATTATGCAGGCTAAATATCTGAACAATAATCTTCAACACAAAGTATTTACAATTTCTAATCTCCCAAATGGCTTGGCAATGTGGAATTTGATGATGGAATATAGAGATATTGTTACAAATTATATCTCATGGAAAGTGAATTATGGATGTAGAATTCATTTTTGGGATGATTCCTAGAATGGACATCCTCCTCTTAGATGTGTTCCTGAGCTACAAACAACAATCATTATATTTATAGCATGTTGGGGTATAAAGTTAATAGATTATATTGATCACATAGAAAATTTCTCCTCTTAAGCCTTATGGAAAGATCCCTCTAATCCTGCAAATTCTGGATTCCCAAAAAAGTACATTCAAAAGTATCCTTTCGCATAGATCAGTATACATTTCAACTACTAAGGATGAAATTTTTTGTGCTCCATCAAAACATGGAACATGTTTAGTGAAACAAGGATATATGGCTATTAAAAAAAGTCAACGTATTCATACACCTCATAGAGATTTTTCTTTCTGTTGGGACAATGCAATCATGCCCAAAGAATGGAGCTTCACTTGGTTATCCCCTAGGAATCAAATCCTCACAAATTATAGGCTACTAAAGATTAATATAATTGAAAGCTTCAATTGTATTCTATGTAACTCTAAGCTGGAAACAATTGATCATCTCCTTATTCATTTTCCATTTATTTCATCTTGCTGGAATTATGTTATGGTAAAGGGTATGTGCAAGATCATGAGGGGCCAAAAAGTGGCGATGTAAAAAAAATCCACTTTTCACTCGTGCAAAAGCGCATGAAAGCGCTTGTTGAATTTTTAATAGGCCTGGGTGTCAGTACACCTGGGCAAACCTAACACCAAAGCACAAGCCTAATCGGGTACCTAATTTTTTTGGGTACCCAAAACCTGTGGCATAAATCAAACCCCGCGAGCCATTTTCCTCATTTTTGCATATCCGACATCAGTAATAATATATTGCTTCTCGCGGCTGTGTTCAACATTTTCATTGTGAAAACATTAAAACCCTAAATTTAATTATGTTTTTTCATTACTAATTCTTTAGATAATAAAAGGATATATTTTTAGTCTTGCTTTCATTGTACAACACGTCTCAATAAAATTAATTAAATTAAATATTCTCTGAAAAATTGCCCAGGACTCAATATTGTCTATAATTAGGATGAAACATTATTTTTTTTAGGACTTGACAAGAAAACAGTAGCACCGCCGAGCAGGGCACTTGGAACCCTTTTGTTCCTGCCAAAGATTTCAGATTTAGGTTCTTCCTTCTTTCATTTTTTTTCCAATACGAATTTTCCATCATAGAGTGGTGTGTTTTGAGGATTGCAGGCAAAAAAATTGTTGGTAGCCATGACTGCCAGTTTGAATCCATGGGCAGAAGAATTTGTTCCTCCTCCACAATACCCTCTGATTTGGTTTTCAATTTCAAATTTCACTAATTATAGGTCTTATAATTTCAAATTGCTTGCTAAAATTTTAATTTTTTCAAAAGCTTTGCATAAACGAATCCATTTTCGATGGAAGAGACACAACCCTTCTCTGAAGACCTGCAATTGTTAATTATATATCTCCAATAATTTCTCTGTTGGGAAGCATTCATCCATCCATCCTGCTATAACATGGTGTGAATACATGAGAATGGTTTTGTATAGTGTATGGGGTGGGCATATGGCATGGCGAAAGAACGTGAGGAATGAGGCGCAAATTATTGCATTTTTAGCCATTGTCGTAGAGCCTGATGCTACTTTCTTGTGCGTGGAGGCATGTCCCTGCGACAATTAAAGACTGTGATGCAGTAAGTTTAGACTTATGTAGTAACGATAGATGGGTGTGGAACAAGCACAGATAGCAGATCACATGTCCTTAAACCCTACATTAAACACCATTATTAATGCAAAAGGTTTACCCTTCCTTAAAATTTATCCTTTGTATTGGTAAGATAATGTTCATTGTTCATCTGTCAGAGACTTCATTTATTGTATACTAAATGCAATTATATTTCGTACGACATGAGCGGATTTTGTCTGCGCGAACAAATTTAGAAACATAATGAAAGAATGTATTCTACTTCGCCATCTTTTCAATTCGCGCTGCATTTAATAAAAATCGCTGCTGTAAATAATGTGGAGCGTGCGACATTCCTATCTCAACAACAAGAGACAAAGAGGTATTTATTACTTTATTACTTCAAGAGATTTTTAACGCCGAGCTGTCAGAACATATAATGGTCGTCCTTGCAGTCATACCAAAGCAAGAGGAATGATTTCTGACTATTTCTCCTAATAATTTTATTGCCGCAGGAAAAAGGGCTTGAAAAAATAGTAATATATCTAAGTGTGAGATTTTAGCATTAATTATGTGGTTTAGAACATATAAAAAAATATGTAAGAATACTAGCAATTGAATTTTAATGTGTATTGGTTATGTTGAAGGTACTTGTATAAAATGTTTAATATACCAATGGAGGATATCAGATGTCCGATAATATCAGATATCCGATAATATTGGATATCCAATATTATCGGATGTCCAATATCTCCCACCCAAATTTGGATTCAAGCTTTTCATTTTCATCCTATTTTGAATGTTTATTTTACTTTATGTATTACTATTTTATTTAAACAATATTAATAGTATATTAATATTATAATAATAATA
>MU225863.1:5966812-5979267 GCA_018584345.1 Thuja plicata
TATATATATATGTTATTCCCTAATTATTATGACTAGGATTGTCATTATGGTGTAAAAGGAATATAAAGGAAAGTATTAGTAAGTATATATATATCTTTTTAAAATGTGTTATGCTTCTGAATATAAGAAGGAATTTGAATAAACAATATTATTGTTTAAAAAAAGGTAATACTGTATTAATACTATCTTAATCTTGAAAACGTTCCTAAAGTTATGTATAATTTTTAAGTATTTATGTTCTTATGCTTTCTCCATGACATTAGTATATATTTATGATTTCTTTTATTAATTATCATGAGCAAACGTTATATTGTTAATGAGCCTACTTAATATGTGAATTTCATACCATTTGTTATAATGAGAGATAAATTTTATTAATGGTATGTTATCTCTTATTATTGTTGTTATTGATTAAAACAAAGTTTTTGACGAAATAAAAGAGTTAGTACAACGAAAAACTAACTAAAGACTAAGGCTTTGTATAATACAACGAACAAAAGATTGAGTTAGTAGATTTGGTTCATTTTCCTTAATGCTTAATTATTATATGAATCTCATCTTATGTTTATGGCTTTTTTAATAGAATCTTGATGATTAAAACATTTATTATAATTATCCATATTGTAATTTGCTCATTGTTTAAGTATTGTGTGATGGTGAGAAAGGATAAAAGACCTTTGATGACTTTTTAATTATAACATGGCATTTTAAAATGATTATAACCTTTTTATGTCGCTTAGAGTTTTATTATTATTTGATTATTGGACCTTTGTGTTTAATATGTTACAAAGGTGGTGAACCCATTTTTCATCACACAAGTAAGATGCCTCAACGTTAGCCATTTACAGACATAATGCAGAAGAATCACAAAGGAGTAGTTCATGCAATGATTGCGGTTGATGAAGACAACAAGCACCACATCTCCAAACAACATGGACGCCTCTTTAGCATGATATAACCAGACAGTCCATATTTTTGATGTCATGATAAAGGATTACATGCAGACACTGTGAAATATGAATTCTTGGCACCATGGTTGCAGTTGGTAAAGGGCGAAAAACTTGATTCCCAGGACAATGCGCAAGAATATTTATGTGATCAACATACACGGAGAAAATAACTCAGAACTATCAAAACAATGTGAATGATATGTCAGGATGATGATTCTAGTTTTAGAATCACAATATTAACATTATTATCAATTGGACTATATAATATAGTGACAATCATTGACGCTATTATACAGCCATTAAGAGGCAACGGATTGAAAAGGTAATGAGCATGGCTTAATAAAAGCTCCATACTCCTCGATGTTGAAACAAGTAGCCGCCTTCAAACATGAAAAGAGGGGCATAGAGGGATGATAGATACCTTTATACAAAGGTGACAGACATTTGCAATAAGGAAACCGACAAATCTGCTAGCTCATCGATGACTCATCAGATGAGTTAGCATATATCAAACATGCTTCACGCTGGCTGCCGCCTTCATTAGCAAGAATGGTAGTGGTCAATGCAAATGGCATGGTTGATGTATTCAGCACTAGCAGGGGTTGATGAAAAATAGCATATCAAACATTATGGTCACTGAATCCTGCAAGTCCCAGAGGTATCCTCAAAGACATGTCTCCACAACAAGATTCCAAGTGCCATGAGTAAGGCTTTTATAAAAACCAAGCAGTTAGGAGGTTTCAGAAGTTATCCAACCGAATGGTTGGCTGTTATGGTTCATCATAAAGGTGTATTTGTTATCTAGACTATTGTAATAGTTAGAAATAGGTTAGTTGTAGGTTAGTTTATAGTGAAGTGGTGTGATGATCCAGCGTACCCTTTCAATTTCATATTTATATTCATTCAAAAATCTAGAAAAAGAGAGAATAACATTGAACAAGACATAATGACTGATATGTTGAAACTATGGGTGATAAGGCCAAATTACTGCCTTTATTTTGTATAATTTTAAATACTCTATTCTAGTTTTTGACAAAACATTTGAGAGCCTAGCTAGTCAAAACTTGTGATAAAGTTGAGATAGAACTGATAAACCATGGGTAGATGTTTGTGACATATTTTGCTAATATTATACATATAGTGCAGTGTATCATAAAACCATCAGAATATATGTTCTAATATCTGGATATTTAATTTGATTAAGCTTGTTGCATGAATATTTCCGCATCATAACTAACTTGACAGGAGAGAAAGCGGCTAGAGAGTGGTCGACAACATTCAAGGAAGATTGTTGAGGACCAGCTACGACGGAGTTATCATTATAGCACCAGGAAACGCAGTTGCTACAATGGAGCCATTATTCCAGGACATGGGGATGTAGTGTGCCGATATTCCCTCTGCACTTTATTATGTTGAACTAGTCGCCAGAGCTTTATTACCCACACCGTGTGCTGTTGCATTTCCATCTTCTTCTCCGCCATGTTTTTAGCAAGATAGTTTCTTTTCTATTTTGTAATAAGTGTTCGATATTCTATATATAGGGATTGGATCGATAGTTTTAAGTTAGCTAGAAAAGATAGAGAAATTTTTTTTTGGAAGAAAACTGTTATACATCAATCTATTTCAAGTTCCATGTATTGTTTCTATGTATTGAGTTTTTGAAATACAATGAAGTAGTTCTTGGTTTACGTTCTGTGTTAATAGTTTAGCAAAAACCAACCAAGGGGGCCCACTTGGGAGGTGGAATAGGTTAGAATAGAATAGATTTCATTTCCATCATTTCCAACATTTCCAGTATTTTAGATAGAAGTTACAATTTCTTCCTGCAGCATCGTACCTTGTGAGTGTTCCTGCAACATCTGCAAGAATAGTTATAATGGATGTTCTAGGCTGAAAGTATAGGTTTAAGTAGAGTTGCAATTTATAGCATTCATTTTAGTAAGGAGATAAATGTATTCTTTTCCTACAGCACTAGTGTAGGGTTCTTTTATGCATTTTTACCTTCCTGTAGCATACGCAGAATGACTCCTTAAGGAACCTAGTGCACATATTGTGCCGACCATTTCAAGTATACGTCCCTGGGTTGACAAGTTAAAATAAACTCATAATGGGAGAAATAGTCCTTAGACTGAATAAACCATTCCTAAGAAAGGCCTTGAGCATGATTATTCCACACCTATTGTGAGGTGGTTCATTTTTGGCACCGCTGTCGAGGATGGTGTCAAGCTAGGAACATTTTTGAGTCATTTTTTTTATTCCTAGTTTGTTTTTAGATTTGTATCCCTAAAAATTGCTTCACAAGCATGAATAATTCAATTGCATGCATCGAAGAGAAAGGCGATGAGATGAATATGGTAGATTTCTCCCAGTAGAGTCTGCTAATTTGAATGAGGAAGTTGAAGAAGTTGAGTTACCCTTTGAAGACGCAAGCCTTGACTTTCCTGCAGCATCTTCCTCTAGAGAAGAACCACTTGATATAAGTGGCTTCCGACCTTTTGCAGAAATCTTGGCCATCTTTCTAGATAATTCTAGTCCAAATCCACCTATTGTTAACAATCCAGTAGCTAATGGTCCTTTCCAGCAGCAACCCCATAATCAAATACCTCCATTAATGGCACATCCTACTTTCCCATTTCCTCTCCCAAGCCTTATAAACAATGCTAATCTCAAGAATATACCCACATCTGCTCTTCCGAAGTTTTATGGTCTTATAACGAAGGATCATGACACTTTCTTGTTTGAGTTTGACATACTCTATCGAAGCTTTGATTATAATACCGATGCCCATAAGCTCAAGTCGTTTCCTGCAACACTAAAAGAGTCAGCCTTACGATGGTTCATGGGCTTAGGAGCCAATGCAGCAGGTACCTGGGATGAGATGCAGATGTTGTTTCTGTAGAAATATAAATATTATTGCAAAGGCAGTGAACCAAAAGGAGATGATATCTTTAGGATGTCTCAAAAGGAAGACAAAACATTGGAGGATTATGTTTCACATTTTTTGTACACAATGCAGAAGAATCCCCACCATGTACTGGTAGAGGATTCACAAAAACTAGTCTTCTTGAGGGGGGTAAATGACAACTGTCTGGAAGCATTAGACTTGATGGCTGGTGGAGATATATCCCAATCCTCTTGGGATGAACTCAAGAAAATTTGTCTTAACTACTCAAGGTCAACTGTGAAGAAAGGCAGTGGATATCGGCCCATAGTCACAAAAGGGATTGGTTCAGGCATTTCAAAGCTGGAGATATCTAATTTGCTCACAGATTTCAAGAAAGATATTATAAATGATGTAGCTACACATCTTGACACAATTACTGCCAAGAAGAAGCATGTAGAAGCTGAATCAAAATTGGCTGAGTACTGTCCACACTGCCGCAAACAAAAGAAAGACTGCGGATGTAAGCTGGTAGCAAACCTAGAAAATCAACATTTGTCAACTGACTATATGAAGATAGAAGGAGACAATGATCAAGTGTTCTTTGTTGCTCAACATCGACCATGGGCTTCACAACAAGGTATGCCACAAGATCCTCTACAATTTTCAAATTTTAACAATAATCAGTGGCAAAACCAAAATTATCAGAACACTCCTAAGTACTCTCAACCTCAGTGGCCAAACCAACAAAATAATCAGTGGCCAAACCAACAAAATAATCAGTGGCCAAACCAACAGAATAACCAATGGCCTAACCAAAAAAATAACTAGTGGCAAAACCTGCAAAATAATCAGTGGCCAAATTAGCAAAATAACCAATGGGAAAATTAGCAAAATAACCAGTGCCCTAATCAGTAGAATTAATGGCAACCACCGTAAGGAAATTGGCAGAAAATTAATCAATGGAGGGGGACTCCATAGTGGCCTAACCAAAATTATGGCTATCCAAAATTACCACCTCCAGTGAAACCACTTGCAATAATGCCACCTTCTGCGGCAACTAATTCTATTCCAAAGCCAACCCAATTGCCTGCTCAACCATAGCCAAATCCAAACAATAAATAGCAGCAGCAGCAAACGTACACTACTGACACTCAGTAGTGCCCTGCTTATTCATTAGAGATAGCTGATATCCATTTGAGGTTCGGTACCACACTGCCTACACCTAAATATCCTATTATCATAGAAGTTGTAGACACTCCTACAACACTACTTCCATAAGCCACACTGCCAAATACCAGCCAGCTGACTGATATACCTAGCAGAACTACTGTCCACACTTAAAATACACCCTTTCAACATAGGCTAAACAAAGAAAAACCTATACCCCAAGAGGAAGAAACATTTGACATTATTGAGCAGTGGAAAAATATGAATATTCAAATCCCTCTATTCCAAGCTATCAAAGACATACCTCTTTATGGAAAGGCTATTAAGGAAGCATGCCTTAAAAAGCCAGGATGGAAGAAGAAAGACCCTCAAACAGTACATGTTGTAGGGCAATTAGTAGATATCATGTTAGGAAAGGTGGTAATACCAAAGTATTCAGATCCTAGCAGTCCAGTAGTTGACCTAATAATAAATGGACAGACTGTAAAAAATGCTCTAGTTGATTTGGGAGCAGCAATAAATGTGATGACTAAAGATACAATGCATAGGCTAAGCATAGAAGGCTTAAGAACAATAGCCACAGTATTACAACTTGCTGATAGTTCAACTGTTACTCCAGAAGGTCTCATAGAAGATGTGATAGTAACGTTAGATTCATGGGAGTATCCTACTGATTTTCTTATCCTATCACCTAAAGTAAACTTTGTTGGCTATCCTATAATCTTGGGAAGACCCTGGTTAGCTACCACAGATGCAAAAATTAATTGCAGATTAGGTAGTATGACAATTTCAAACGGTCAAGCCATAAGAAATCTAGCCCTATATCCTCTTGCCCAACCCCAGCCAGACTTGGGATAACCTATTTGGCCAGACTTAGGAGATGAGGAGGAAGAGCTGAATTCAATAGCCCAGCTCATGATGTTGCATAGGCAATCTTTTCTAAAGATTCAAGAGGAAGATGATGTGATACAAAGAATTCTTACTAATGAATGTATTGTGGCTAAAGATATTCTAGAAAGTTCTGTTTTACAGCTATGTACCTATGAGGAATGTATGTCTCCATCAAACCCTAAAATGATTGATCAATTACTGGCAAGTGAAGTAGTTAGAAGTCCAGTGCCCAAAGTGTTAATGGTAGAGATAACAACAATAGTGGAACTTTCCTCTGGTCATAACCTTCATGTGAGCAACAAGCTGTCCCAATCACAGTTGGCATTGTTAACCAAGCTCCTTAGTCAGCATGAAAAATCCTTTGCATGGGATTATGGGGATATACAGGGACTAAACCCTAAAATCTACACCCACAAAATCTACATCAGTGATGGAAGCTTACCACTTCATCAACCACAGAGGAGAATAAATCCAGCACTAAGAGAAATAGTTAAAACCGACTTGCAGAAGTTGTTGGATGCTAGAGTCATCTATCCAATCTCTGATAGCAAGTGGGTATCACCATTGGTAATTGTACCTAAGAAAGGAGGTAAGTGGTGGATATGTGTGGATTATAGGGAATTAAATAATGCCACAAAGAAGGACCACTTTCCTTTACCTTTTATTGACCAGGTCTTGGATAATTTGGCTGGAAAGAAATATTTTTCCTTTCTGGATGGATATAGTGGTTACAATCAGATAAGCATTGCCCCCGAAGTTCAAGAAAATACCATGTTCACATGCCCTTGGGGCACATATGCCTATTCAGTATTACCATTTGGATTATGCAATGCCCCTACTACCTTTCAGAGAGCTGTGATCAACATCTTTCCTGATATATCCCATGATTGCATGGAAATCTACATGGATGACTTCACTACATTCGGTGTCACATTTGAGGAAGCTCTGAAGAACTTGGAGAAAGTGATAATCAAATGCGAGGAACATAACCTATCTCTCAACAGTGAAAGGTGCTTTTTGATGATGCAGGAAGGAGTGGTGTTGGGACATTTTATCTCCAAAGATGGAATCCAGGTAGACCCTATGAAGATAGAGGTAATTCTCACACTCCCTATTCCTACTAAGAAAAAAGAAGTCAGATCTTTCCTAGGTCACACTGGTTATTATAGGAGGTTTATCTAGAAATTTAGTCAAATAGCTAGTCCTCTGTACAACTTACTTACCAAAGAAGCTGAATTTGCTTGGACAAAAGAATGTGATGAGTCCTTCCTGTAGCTCAAGTCACTTTTGACAACTACACCAATACTTAGGGGTCCTGACTAGACTTTTCCATTTCACATTCATACAGATGCTTCAGACTATGTTGTAGGTGTTGTCCTAGGACAAAAGACTAAAAACCTTGAAAATGCAATCTATTATATTAGTAAGAGTCTACATGGGCCAGAGTTAAACTATACAGTGACTGAAAAAGAATTGTTAGCAGTAGTTTATGCTCTGAACAAATTCTACCATTATGTGACTGGTTATCCTATCTATGTTCATACTGACCATGCAGCAATTAAGCATCTCATGAAAAAACCTACCATCACAGGCAAGTTTTCAAGATGGCTTCTTCTTTTGTAGGAATTTGATATAACAATTATTGACAAGCCAGGGAAAGCAAATGTGGTAGCTGATAATCTATCCAGACTTTGTCATGTTGAAGAAGATACTACTTTGATAGATGATACATTTCCAGATGAACATTTGTTTCATATTGCTATCCAGAATCAATGGTATGCAGATATAGATAATTACCTAGCAGCTAATAAAATTCCAACACATTTCTCTTATAAGGAAAAGAAGCTACTTGTAGAGAAAAGCTTCCATTTCTCTTGGATTGATAGCACATTATTTTACACTGGACCTGACCAATTCCTGAGGAGATGTGTGAGAGAAGATGAGACATATGACATTCTTCATGCATGTCATAATGAACCATGTGGAGGGAACTTTGCAGCCAAAAGAACAACACAAAATATTTTAACAACTGGCTACTACTGGCCTACACTTCACAAAGATTCAGCAAGTTATACAAGAAATTTTGACAAATGTCAAAGAATGGGCCGACCATAAAAATCAGATGAAATTCCCTTAAACCCACAGGTGGTGGTAACACCACTTGATAAATGGGGCATGGACTTTACTGATCCAATAGATCCTCCATCCAATGGGAAGTCATACATTCTAGTGTGCACAGATTAACTGACCAAATGGGTCAAAGTCAGAGCAATGAAGCACGCCAGAGATCATAAAGTTGCTGAATTTGTGTATGAAGAAATTTTTACTAGATATGGCATGCCAAGAGAACTTGTTACTGATCAAGGTACAAAATTCACTTCCAATCTGATAACAGAGCTCATGAAGGAATATAATATCAGACATCGGAAATCAAGCCCCTATCACCCTCAAGCCAATGGACAAGTAGAAGTTACAAACGGGAAATAGAAGCAATCTTAACAAAGATAGTTCCTTTGCATCACCAAGATTGGAGAAGTAGACTATCAGAAGCTATCTGGGCATATAGAAAAACATGGAAGACCACCACAGGGTTCACTCCATTCAAACTATTATATGGTAAAACAACAATGCTACCGATTGAGTTTGAACACAAAACATTAAGAACAACGCTGGAGTTACAGAGAGAGCGCTTGCTGCATCTCAATTCTTTGGATGAAATGCGCAAGTCTACCCTGCAGCACAAAAAAATTGTCCAAAAGCAAAGAAAATAGTGGCATGATACCCATATTAAGAGTAAGCAGTTCAAAGTCAGAGATTGGGCATTGTTATATGATTCCAGATACCAGGAGATACCAGGCAAGCTGCAGACACGATGGCTGGGTCCATATGAAATAAGCCATGTATTTACCAATGGAGTAGTCTAATTGACCACAATTGACCCTATACACTTCAAGCTACTAGTCAATGGACATAGGTTAAAGTTGTATCACCAGCCACAGACGAAAGAAGGCTTCTTGCAGCAATTCAACCAGCCAGTTTTAAAGGATCAACAGGTAACACTTCCTGCAGCAGAGGGTGTCAACCTTCTTCCTGCAACTCTTCAATAAGAATTCCTTCGAAGCATGACCATAATAAAAAATTTATGTTTACATAAAGTTCAAATTCTCCATTCACTTTCTACTTTCTTCTTTTTCAACCCACTTCATTTCTTAATCTTCCATCCACCCACCTTCCACGTCATCATATTTCTATGCTTTCAATAAAAAGATAGTGTGCTGACGCATGCCGACTATCGATGCCATCATTCCACTCTCGCCAATCTTTCCTGGCATGTGTGATGATAAATTAACAGGTACAAGCTTTTCAAATTTATTTCCATTTTTAGTGCATGTATTTAGTTGGTTATATCGAATACTGCAATAAATGTATCGTTGCCACCTTAATCCAGTTTCGTACCTTCTTCCAAGTCTAACAAGTGAGGACACCTGTCAATATTTTGTAGGGGGCATGGAAGTGTGTCAATTTCTAAAAATGTCATTTCTATTTACTCATTAGAGATCCTCAAATCTATACTTCAGCCTTGTCTTAATTAAAATCCAGCTGCCGCATCACACAAGTGTCAAATGTCGTACCTTTATTCTGAATAAACCCCTAACTATCAGACTAGATGTGACCCAATGTTAAAACCATGACGTAACTCTCACTCTCGCATGAATATCTATGATTCATTTTGTTAAAGTACATTATTATTGTTCATATCAAGAACACTAGAAGAATGTGAAAGAGGGTCTGTGGTTTTACAAGAGGTAGTCTAAAATTCAAAAGAGAAGAAGGTAATTATCAATAATAGAGCAGAGGTTGAACAAAGAAGAAGTTGAATTTGGTAAAAATGGGGGGCCAATTGCAGCGGCATGAACTAGTGGTTCATGGTATTTTACTATCTGATGTTGAGGCAGTGAAAAGATTTAATGCCTACGGATGGCTGGGATATTTCTTAAAATTGAAAGAGTTTGATGAGGAAGCAACATCAAAATTTGCAAACACATTTGATGAAGGCCAAGCGACGGTATGGGGGTTGACAGTCATTGTAACAGAGGAGTGAATAGTGGAAGTGACCGGTTTTCTAGCAATAGGGGAACACTATCCTAATGCCCATGATGCCAGGTCAGCCAGGGCTCAATTCACCCTACTAGGAGACCCTCCACTAGAGTTCACTAAACAGGGGTGCAAACAAATGTCCATTCCTCCACCATATCAGGAGTTAGCTATGCACATTATAAGGTATTTCACTTGTGAGGGATGATTCTCTAATTTTTGTGCACATCATTTTAAGCTTCTTAGTTATGTATGACATAATATCCCAATGAATGCACCCAATTTTCTATTTAATATGCTGTGCATTAGTGCCAAAGAAACCTAGAAAGGGAAAGACAAATCTGTTACTAACCATGCCCTGATTAAATTACTCATAGAAAGATCTCTTAGGGATGCCTCCCCTATGACATGGGTAGAGTTTTTCCATCATAAAACCCTTCAGCCTCAAATTGCCCCTAATGTGCAAATTAGCCAAGATAATGCAGTTTCCCCTGATCCAGTTGCCGAGCAAAGTAACCAAGGGGCAGAAACTGAAAATTTACAAGAAAATGTGCCTTTAACCGCTCACATGAGAAATATACCTACTACCACCTGAACCAAAGGAAAATATAATTTAGTAGGAGAAACTTCGGTTCCTGCAGCTGAACCATGAAACCCTCAAGTCTCAAGAAAGAAGAAAATTAAGTTAGTTCCTGCAGCCACTACTCCTGTAGCAGAGAAAAAAAAAGGGTTAGTAAGAAAAAGGCCATAGAAGTTGAGGAAATCCATGTAAGAAGAATTTCTAGGATGAGAGGGAAGACTCCTAAAGCACCCACTGAAAATCAGACCACTTTCCCCAAACAATTTGAGGAGGAAACTCCTATCCATATTGTTCCGGATGATTCTCCTAGCAAATCTGAAATCCCAGACATTCATCAAAATCTGGATGAGGAGTGTGAAGATGAGCCAAATGTATGTCAAAATGACCCAGGAGCTAGTCATCAGGATGTTCCAATCCATGAGAAAGAAACCCCTATAACTCACCAGCTAGGTTGCACAAGAAATGCTTTAATTTCCTATAAGCGAACTTGGTTAATAAAATTCTTAGAGCAGTTATGGAGAGAACAAAGGAAGAAGAATAACCAAGATGAAAATAGTGGTTTGATTACTCTACAAATGCTTCTTTTCCAGTTATATAATAAGCATGTTCTGACAACCATTCTATATGGAAAAGAGAAAAAGAAATTGCAGAAAGTAATAGCAGAACAAGGAGAGGAAATTACAGAATTGAAAGATCAGTTGGCAAGACAGAAAATAGAGACTGGAACATGCCCTTAAACTGAATGACCAAGTAATTTCTTGTAGACCTCCACCTAGGGTCTATACCATCTGTCTAAAATAACAATTCCTCCTATTTTAGTTGATGATGACCCTCAAAGATGTAAACGCAGAGTTCAAATCAGCCCAGAAATTCTATGGTGTATACTAGACACTTCCATCTTGGCAACAAAACCTACTCTGTGAGTTGTATGTGCATAATTTCATCATCCCTATAGAGACTGAATGGAATCCCCTACCTTACATAGGGGATATACACCTAAGGGCCCTGATGTCATGGATGCACAACGAGGATAACTATGATAGACAATTGGAGAATTACAGAGAACTTGAGAAAATAGAACCCCTACAGTTAAGAGAAAAAAGCAGTCAACCAGAAGTATTCCTGAGGGATTGGTTCAGACTGACATATAGGAATGTTAAAAAGGAAATCAGAGATAAAAATTTTAAACTCAAAGACGATGTGTATGCAGAATATGATAGCATGTCCTATTTTATCTTCCAAAGAGCCTTAACTGGTGCTAGAAGTAGATGGGGCAGATTATCAGAGGTATTCAAAAGATCAGAAACACACAGCCCCATTAACCTTGAAGCAGCTATACACCGGGCACCAAAATACATAGCGCTGGGTAGGCAAATCAGGCAGGAGCTTTGGTTTCCACTCACAATGCAGCCTCCCATGCTCCTTTGGCCCTTGTATGATATCAACACTACCAAACTTGATAGGCTGCAGGAAGATCACAGAAGGGAAGTTTGGGAAAGAACAAGAGGATTCTAATACTCCTTCAAAAGCCAGAGGTGAGGAAGAACTAAATTTGGTGACTTTAGGTCAATTACCAGAAGGTGCAGTGCTTGAGGACAAGCATTTGATTAACCAAGGGGAAAATGATAATGCCAAATTATTGCCTTTATTTTGTATAATTTTAAATACTTTGCTCTAGTTTTTGACAAAACATTTGAGAGCCTAGCCAATCAAAACTTGTGATAAAGTCCAGATAGAACTGATAAACCATGGGTAGATGTCTGTGACATATTTTGCTAATATTATACATATAGTGCAGTATTTCATAAAACCATCAGAATATATGTTCTAATATCTGGATATTTAATTTGATTAAGCTTGTTGCATGAATATTTCTGCATCATAACTA